>VMBQ01002775.1:0-85765 GCA_007657795.1 Dreissena rostriformis | reverse complement strand
CCTTTACTTGGATGGTAGGCAGTCAAGAATAATAATAATAATAATAATAATAATAATAATAATAATAATAA
The DNA here is from genome assembly GCA_007657795.1 of Dreissena rostriformis. NCBI lineage: Eukaryota > Metazoa > Mollusca > Bivalvia > Myida > Dreissenidae > Dreissena > Dreissena rostriformis. The sequence goes on along the minus strand of VMBQ01002775.1, from coordinate 85,694 downwards.
TAATAATAATAATAATAATAATAATAATAATAATAATAATAATAATGATAATAATAATTATTATAATAAAAAAACTAACTTACGAGTTGTTTCAATCCAATCACCATCGTTACAATTCAAATGTTGTTCACCGTGTTTGTGTTTCACCAGACATATTGTGTTTTCCTCAACTGACTCGTCGATGTCTTGATCGATCACACTGTCTTTATGGTAACAGCCAACTATCCGTCCAGGTAAATCGTCGATCAAACAACACTAAAATATAAAACAAAAAAAAAACAATATATTATCACCGACAGTACAATGAACGAAAACAAAAAGGTATTAAGGTAATAGCCGTGAAAAAAATACAACAGCATGCCTTCGTATCAAACAGAGTGTTAATATAAGTCTGCTTTTGCAAATAATTATTAAAAAACTTTATGGGAATATCTAACTGCAATATATGATATGTATTAGAAATAGTTTACCTTAGAGAAGGCTGCACACACACAAAGTGTGTATACGCTTAGCCACATAACTACTAGAAATAAAACACAGCTATGAAACAAACACACTCAATGGTTACTAGAACGATGTGTGGCACAACGTACAAAATGCGCCCATCGTAATCGAACTAGTTAATCTGGTTAAGGAACACCTCCGGTAGAAATAGGCAGAGTAGACGAAAAACGTAGATCTGTGATTTGTGGAAACACTGTCGTTATCTAAGTCCGCACTTTATAGATATCTTAAGGAGACGTTTAAACCCTAGTTTGCATTTGGACTGCCAATGATACAGGAACAATTATCGCAAGTAAATTTGTATTAAAGAAACGCACAATGAAAATAATGCAACAAAGATTTTACACATACATCAAATAAAGCATTTTATTTAAGTGATTGTTTTCAACTGTAGCAAAACAAATGAAATCGGACTCAAGGTTTCATTTTCATTAAATGTGTACATGTTGTGTCTTAGTGTATCGTAAAAATGTAAAGCACAATCATGTTGTTCGAATGGAGAAATTCTGTTATAGTTGTCAATAACACATTTGCATTTTGTGGTCGTCTAATATTCATACATTTAAACGTAACAATGGCTGAAACCATTCATACACATTTTTTGCGAAAATAAATACATTTATATACACACATATTTTATTAAAGACTTACAAGTAGTATAAACAGTTTTGCATGAATTTAAGTAGAGCATTTTTTAATCAATGACATGTTCCAAAATTCAAATGCTATACAAAATGCATCGTGTTCACCTTTATTGTGCTTACAAATATCGAAAAGAAACATTGCGACACCACTTTTGTATCCATGTATGCAGCTGCCATGTAGAATAATACCTTTTCTACGAGAAATCTGAAATACATGCTTAAACTGGTAAACTGAAGAAAAAAGGAAAGTTTCTAAACAATTATTTATCAATTTGAATTAACAACCCGTTTTATGTTACAAATAACTATATTGTGTTTAGTCTGCTATTTTTTGGTTTAAAGTTTACGCTTCTATAGCTCTTTCTGGGATAACTTAACGTTGACATATTATACTAATTGCTATAATGGTTATCATCTATAAAATAGTAGGACACCGATGTTTTTCAGCGATAATTCGTAATCAAATTGACATTATCCATTTCCATTTCCATTTCGAAAAGAATGCAGACGGTGATTTTCTTCGACAAATGGATATCAAGTGTTCATAGAAATTGAATTGAATGCAAATGTTTACATGAATTTGAAGTGTGAGTGATACAAAAAAATAACGCGGTCTTGGTTCTATTATATATTCGCAACGTTGCTTCCTGACCATTTAAAAGATAACGTTGTCTGTAGTGGCAACAATCTACTACTAGGAAGTAACACAAAACTTGGAGTGGACTGCTTTATCATCGGACTGTAATTACTTTAAATGGATATGTTGATAACAGTGATAAAACGACCTTATTCGTTACAAGTGGACTGTATCAACGTTTGGCAAATAAATGCAAAGACAGGCTTATCGCTATAGTAAACACCATGAAAAATACCCATGCGACGTATCTAGTTGTTTATTGTCTATACGTAATCAAATAACATTAATAGAAAAAAACTGTATATTTTTATTGAACGTTTAAGACTTCTAATGTTTAAGAAAACTCAAAGGTCAAGTATTGACGAGTGACATATTTGAGTGGAATCTAATCTGTTAAGAATAAACAGTAGAATAAACATACGCGTATCAATATTCTTGTCGGCCCAAGAGTAGTGTCTGAAGTGTTTGTCCGACTTAATCAATGTTCCTATATCCTGAACTTAAATGTATGTTTGCTTATTTAATTGTTGAAAATACCCCCGGTTTTTGTATTTTAATGTTTATGTACTGAAATGAGAAAAATAACGGATTCATGTTCGTGTAAATGTGATGTAATTCTTTGATTAAATCTTATTCTCATTTGCACGAGGAATCGAGTGAACTGTTTTCAAATAACAATATCTATTTGCATGTCGACAAAGGGATGCGAAAAAATAAGGACAAAGAAAAGCAACTTTTTGTGTAATGCAATTTATACAATTAATACAAATAAAAACAAAATAAACGATCATAGGTCTTATTATTTATAGTAACGACATCGTAAAATTTAAATAAATCTTGTGATCTCAATGTAATGATTTGTTTCGTTTTGTACGTATTGTCCTTTATTGTACTGGTCATCGGTCACTCGCTGCAATATAACACTAGAGGTTGTTAATTAGAATTCCTCTAGTTATAATGTATATTGAGTTTTCTTATTCTAACATTTACATCGCACGTCACGATGTTTGTTGACGCTCTTGTCTTGTATCATATTGTCAACAGAAAAACAATCTCATATAACTATAACATCGATTGTCATTTCGATCGGATACATCAAATAATTGTATTTAAACGAGCAGCCGTTTGGTTTTAGAAAACACTTAAATTAACAGCTTAAAGCTTATACGTCATAGATTTGGAAAATGACCAAAATGAAAATGTTGTTTGAAATATATTTAAACGATTCTATTTCCGGGTATGACCGAATTGACCCATTATAAAAGAACGAAATATCCTGGTCAATTAATTGTTATGCATTATAACAACACTTCGGTTGCTTTTATGATATTGCTCTACAGAAAAACTAACCATTCTGAAGTGCCGTTGTTGACAAAAATTTTTAGAACATACAAGCACTTCATAGTGAAAATGCCTTAAGCTACGCGATAAGAGCATTCGCCTCTTACTCAGAGAATCCGCATTAAATGCCCATATGCTATCAGGTTATTTTGCATCTTTATTCCAATATCTTTCGTGTTCAAGAGTGAAATAGCTATAAACTTCTTTTAATAAAAAATACTAGCCTGATAATCGTACGGTTTAAGCTATATTGAACGAATAAGGATTAAACACCTTAATAGCAACAATTCAATCATATACCAATTAGTCCGAGTCAATATTGAGAAGGGCTTGTCAGAATTGTTGGTTTGTCCGATATTATTTGTATTACTATACTATAATACAATGGATTTATTGTATAATTAAGTAATGCTTAATTGATTCACTTGTTGAGAATCTTTCTCTTGAGATTGCAAGAACAACTTAGCTTCTTTTATATTTGCCTCAAAATCAGTAACGAAGCTTCTTTAACAAGGACACAGCGACATAATGTGTATATCGGGTTAAACAGCTAATAACTTAAGAACGATGGTTTTGAAACAGAATCAATACGTGTCAGGAGTAATTGTTGAACATCTGTTTCGTTTTCAGAAAATAACACCTCTGATTTATTATTTTTAGTGTTCATATAGTGGTGCATATTAATGTCACATTTAATATGAAGCTTCGATCACTTTGAAACGCAAAATACGCTGGGAACAGTAAATACTTCGCTCATTATACAGTGACAGTTTTGCAAGGTTATAAAGTACACGTCAAGTATTTAATTATGGTTTATATTAGAAACCACCTTTGACTTAGAACTAGGAAGAAAACTTTGGGCTGTACTTCTTAATCATCAGGTTGTAATTGCCTGAAATTGACATATTGATAATCTTCAGAAGAGACCACTTTATATGTTAGAAGCATATCTCCTAGATTAGCAATACATGTAAATATTTATCTCCAAAAGAGCCCTTGAATACACCGATTAGTCTTCCTGTTCAACCAATGAAAACAAATATCTATTTCTTCCTTGTATTTTTGTACGTGCTGTTTTAAATATTTCAAAAAGCTTTTTGGGTATTCAGAATTTCTATACTCGTCAGCTTAACATGTCAGTGAAGTATGATAATCTTCAGAAGAGACCACTTATTACGCTAAAAGCATATCTTCTAGATTAGCAATACATGTAAATATTTATCTTCAAAAGAGCCCTTTAATCCAACAATTAGTCATCCTGTTCAACCAATGAAAAACTATATCCATTTCTTCCTGTTATTACGTGTGTGTTTTTAATATTTCATAAGGTTTTCGGGTTATCACAATTTCTATATTAATCAGCTTTAAATGTCAGTGAAGTAGTTTTATCTTTTCTCATGTATTGAAAAGGTGAGTGCGTTTCGAAATGTCAGTCTATGTTATGTCGGCAAGTTTACATATCAAGAGTTTCTTTATTAGGCAATTGGTATATTTTATGATAGCTTTAACACAGTTATCAATTGAACATTTTGTATAGATGAGATATATTATATAATTAAATTGGCCGCCCTGAACGCTGCATAGGTATGTCTTCGCATAGACATTACAGTTTTCGCAAATGCGGTGATTTTCATTTCATAGACAGGACCCCGTCTATGCCATGAAAATGAACACTTGCACAGGCGATGCCAAAAACATCCAATCTAGCGGATCTGTGCCACGACAGAAAATATAAATTCACGAAAAAGCAACGTCAATTTATGATGACATTTTAAAATGTATTTGTTTAAATTTAGTTTTAGAATTTACTACTAATTAGCTATTCGGATTTTGCCATTTATACCAATCAATAAAATTGTTTCATAGTACTTTGTATTTGCAATTCAGGTGTAAACGATTCTAATCGTAATGTTTTGATACTTTGTAAGTATGGATATTTGTCATCCTGACGTGTTGGCAGATTTGAAAGTCGCCAAAAAAATGGCACGATAAATCTAATAAATTTCGCTTTGGCGCGTATATTTGTTCATGCATGTTGTCGTGTTGTCGCTCTTCAAAAGCACCAGCAAACCAGAATGATATGGCAGAAATAAGCCTATATAACAATCGCTTATGGTTTAGTTATTTAAGAACACGGCATATTATATGCTTCTCGTTTTCTTTGCAACAAGAGCTATTTTGTATGTATATATGTTTTGCTACATCCATGGTCAAGGATAGTAGGCTACTTAAGTGGGGAATCATATGTTGGCTTTTTGGGTTTTGAAGGTTATCTTGCAGAATGATTTTATCCCAACATGTCCCAACAATATAATTACTGCTAAAGGTATGTTTTAAATAATTTATTATGTGTGGACATCCATTCATTTAACACATAGCCATGTAACCAGTCTTTCTCAAGCAATTAGGATTGAACTACATTATATTTAATGAGAACACAAATGCTATGCGGTTACCATTGGCTGAACGTATTAATTGTATAGTTTGAAAATATTTCGAAGTTGAATTGGTTTAGTAAAGTAACAATGTGTAACATACTTAATTAAATGTAACACACTGAATGTTTAGTTGTAAACATTATCATAACTCATGTTGGTTGTAAACTTTAATTGATACCATTTTACCACACAGACATTCTGACAAAGTGAGGTTTAACAATATTTCTGAAAAGCAAAAATGAATCGATCCTAAATTGCAACTGGGTAGTCATGTCCGGAAGACACTTCACCTGCGGTCACTTGAGTTCAAGCATAAACCAGTCGCCGGTTGCATATACGCTTCTTTTTATAGCATTAAGCGTATACATAAAGATGTGTGAGTTGATGAACGCCTGTTTTGCGAAAGGAATTACTGCATACTAACCACCGACATTATTGTTGTTTTTTCCATTCGTAAAATCTTAGTACCGGCTATGTATCAGGATGCATATTTATAACCATTATCCCTTGCATTTATATAACTTTTCATTTAATTAAAGTAGGTGCACCAAAAACCTGTAAAACACATGTATAAGTGGTGGTAAACTTCATACTATATTGCTACTGATAAGCATCGGTAATGGAACAATTGACCTCCGAACATATTGTCATTATTGTCGTTATTTCAGGGTAGTACTTAGTATTTAATATAAACACCTGGAGTTACATTCAATTTGTGTGATGTATAACACCATTGAGACGCAGTATCTCGGCGGATAATTGTTATTAAACTGCAATACTTATATCAATCAACATACTAACATAATAATACTTATCTGTATTTAATATAAAATAATTTTAAGGCAGGCGCATTAAGTCATTTAAGGGGTGTTGCGGCAGTTTATTTAACCGAGGATATATTTATTGCAACACCGATGCTATTATCACAACCCAATAGTTTTGTTATCAGAATCATCAGAAATTAATGACCGAGTAGGTTAATAATAGGTTCTCAGTGGTTCGATCCCAGGTGCGGTTAATTTTTTGTTTTCTTTCTTTTATTTCACTCTTGTTTTTTTCTGGAGCTCTTTTGTCCTGTTGTTTACATTAATCAATTTAAAGCATTTAATCACAAACTTCAAAACATGCCGAAATCTGTCAACAAGTCCCTGTTATTGATGATTAAGGTCGAGTTTGATACTGTATGGTCTTATGTTTGTGATTAAATATTGTATTAGTGTTGTGTTTTAGTAAGCCGTTGTGATCCCAATTAAGATTGTAAACAATCTATCATGTTTATGCATATCTCTAACAGTCTATGTACCGGTACTTGAGTTTCGCCTAATTGCTGTATTTTAGGAAATTTGACATAGACGGTAGGGATAGTTAAACAAAAAAATCTCTGTTAAAAGTGCGTTGNAATAATAATAATAATAATAATAATAATAATAATAATAATAATAATAATAATAATAATAATAATAATAATAATAATAATAATAATAATAATAATAATAATAATAATAATAATAATAATAATAATAATAATAATAATAATAATAATAATAATAATAATAATAATAATAATAATAATAATAATAATAATAATAATAATAATAATAATAATAATAATAATAATAATAATAATAATAATAATAATAATAATAATAATAATAATAATAATAATAATAATAATAATAATAATAATAATAATAATAATAATAATAATAATAATAATAATAATAATAATAATAATAATAATAATAATAATAATAATAATAATAATAATAATAATAATAATAATAATAATAATAATAATAATAATAATAATAATAATAATAATAATAATAATAATAATAATAATAATAATAATAATAATAATAATAATAATAATAATAATAATAATAATAATAATAATAATAATAATAATAATAATAATAATAATAATAATAATAATAATAATAATAATAATAATAATAATAATAATAATAATAATAATAATAATAATAATAATAATAATAATAATAATAATAATAATAATAATAATAATAATAATAATAATAATAATAATAATAATAATAATAATAATAATAATAATAATAATAATAATAATAATAATAATAATAATAATAATAATAATAATAATAATAATAATAATAATAATAATAATAATAATAATAATAATAATAATAATAATAATAATAATAATAATAATAATAATAATAATAATAATAATAATAATAATAATAATAATAATAATAATAATAATAATAATAATAATAATAATAATAATAATAATAATAATAATAATAATAATAATAATAATAATAATAATAATAATAATAATAATAATAATAATAATAATAATAATAATAATAATAATAATAATAATAATAATAATAATAATAATAATAATAATAATAATAATAATAATAATAATAATAATAATAATAATAATAATAATAATAATAATAATAATAATAATAATAATAATAATAATAATAATAATAATAATAATAATAATAATAATAATAATAATAATAATAATAATAATAATAATAATAATAATAATAATAATAATAATAATAATAATAATAATAATAATAATAATAATAATAATAATAATAATAATAATAATAATAATAATAATAATAATAATAATAATAATAATAATAATAATAATAATAATAATAATAATAATAATAATAATAATAATAATAATAATAATAATAATAATAATAATAATAATAATAATAATAATAATAATAATAATAATAATAATAATAATAATAATAATAATAATAATAATAATAATAATAATAATAATAATAATAATAATAATAATAATAATAATAATAATAATAATAATAATAATAATAATAATAATAATAATAATAATAATAATAATAATAATAATAATAATAATAATAATAATAATAATAATAATAATAATAATAATAATAATAATAATAATAATAATAATAATAATAATAATAATAATAATAATAATAATAATAATAATAATAATAATAATAATAATAATAATAATAATAATAATAATAATAATAATAATAATAATAATAATAATAATAATAATAATAATAATAATAATAATAATAATAATAATAATAATAATAATAATAATAATAATAATAATAATAATAATAATAATAATAATAATAATAATAATAATAATAATAATAATAATAATAATAATAATAATAATAATAATAATAATAATAATAATAATAATAATAATAATAATAATAATAATAATAATAATAATAATAATAATAATAATAATAATAATAATAATAATAATAATAATAATAATAATAATAATAATAATAATAATAATAATAATAATAATAATAATAATAATAATAATAATAATAATAATAATAATAATAATAATAATAATAATAATAATAATAATAATAATAATAATAATAATAATAATAATAATAATAATAATAATAATAATAATAATAATAATAATAATAATAATAATAATAATAATAATAATAATAATAATAATAATAATAATAATAATAATAATAATAATAATAATAATAATAATAATAATAATAATAATAATAATAATAATAATAATAATAATAATAATAATAATAATAATAATAATAATAATAATAATAATAATAATAATAATAATAATAATAATAATAATAATAATAATAATAATAATAATAATAATAATAATAATAATAATAATAATAATAATAATAATAATAATAATAATAATAATAATAATAATAATAATAATAATAATAATAATAATAATAATAATAATAATAATAATAATAATAATTATAATAATGTTTTCATTAAAAGTGTTGTTGTGGTTATAGTTGCTGCTGTTGTTATTATTATTAATCAAAATAAATCGTAATGAGTTTCAGCTGTCTATATTTAAGGGTGTCGTCCTTTTTCCGGATGTCGGCTTATCTACTTACCTATTTACCTGCATAGTTTTCGGATGTCTTCTACAGTCATTTGCCATCCATGCTAATTCAGAGTATACGGTATAGTTGTTTTATATGTTATTGCAATACCGTGTATAAGTTTATACATGTTGTCCTCGAAAAATGATATCATATACGATCACTTGTTTTTCACGGATAAATCTAATCTTTTTTAATTAAAATAGAAAGAATGCGATGTCGTTAGACACTTGTTAATACGATAACACATGCACACTAGAGTACAATCAAACATATTTCGCAAGGACACACACGCATACTAATTATATATTATAGCGTAAACAACTACTTTCAGACGGATACATTCGCTCATAAAGGATGCCCTATACGATACGACTTCCAACGAATACAGTGCACGCGAAGAACTGCTGATATCGAGTACATGAACATTATACCATATGGAGAAACCTGCTACATTGAAGGGCGTGATTATGAACTGAATGTTACGTGCGAGACACCTTACGGTAAAATACTTTCCAATAAAAAGCACCATTAAATATTTGCGTAAACGTTTAGAAGTTTCATACGTAAATAGCCCATATAATTCGTTTTCAGGTACGTATACCAACATTATAAGCATGCCAGAAAGCATCCGTTCGAAACGGCAGGCATTCACTATGGCAGGAGCAGCCGTTGGAAGCGTCGCTGGACCAATTGGGACCTTGGTGGGCGGTGCAATAGGCTTTATTGCTGACATCCTCTGCATTTTTTTCTGCGGTGAGTATACGCAATAGTTATGGAAATTACAGGCATATATTTAAAATAAATATATTTTGAAAACGCATACCCCAATCGACTGTTTAAACATCAACCTTTGTCGTGTGCTTGCGCTATTAATTATGTTTGCGTGTTAAATGCTATATACAGCATAATGTACGTGCGCAATATATGAAGGTTCTAAACAACTTTTAAGAATGAATTGACCCCAATGGTGCTTTGAACCAAAACATCTGTCTTAACTTTTCTATCTCGGCCTCTTTACAACCTTAAGGACAATTATTGTATTAATCAGTTGCATAACTGTAAACAAACATTCACCAGTACTATCGTAACGAACGTTTAAGACATTGCACATACATGATTTCATGCAGGTCGTAACGATAAACAGCCGCCACCAAATCATCCACCGGTCGTAAAAATACCGGCTGCTCTTGTTGGGCCTTACCCTGTCATTGCTGCAAGTGGTCAGACGTCCGCTGTGGTTTCATGGAGCAATCCGGTGATCCACGATGATGAAGACGATACAAATCTAGAGTATTTATGTCATTTATGTGTTACATAAAATCATGTCTACATGCTTAAAATAACATGAGTGGTTTGTACACAGGAAGCGCATTACATGTTGTATAATAGGCAATTATATAACTTTTCAAGGACCGCACTCGACGTGTACTGGCGTAGGAAACCCGTTTATTATCATGTATTATTATTATTATAAACTTATTGGTGTTGCAATTAACAAACACTGTATTCTCGCAACTTTCGATATCATATTTGTCGTAATAACGATACACAACGCTTCAATGTATAAACAAAAAAGTATAAACAAAAAATTGTGTTCTGACAAACTGCATTCAGGAAGAAATACAATTACGACAATACATTGGTGCTTTTCAAATTTCTTGATATTTTTATATCAAGAAACTACAATAAGTTAAACAAAATGCAATTTAAGCAGACGAGTGTATCCGTTTACTGTTACTGTTGGTTTGTTGTTTGTTAATTTTGCAAGCTTTTAAACTCATGTTTTAATCAACGTAACATAACTTTATCCAAATAAAATAGAAATCTCATTAAAATCAAAACCACTGTGTAGATGACACATACTTTAACCCATATCATTTTTTTTAATAGCGTGACGACCTCTCCGAGTAATTTACAGTCAGGCAAAACATTTTCGGAAGGACATTACACAATATTTTTCACAGCCACAGACAGTGGTGGGCTAATTGCACAGACAGCTCTTTTCTTTGAAGTTAAAGGTAAACCCATGTAATCACCTTTTGTTATTTAATTGGTTATTGTTGCAACCAATACTTTTCCTTGACATTTCGTATCATTTAAAACCGCAAAAGTTTATTTTTAGAAGTATAAGTATATGTTCAACTCCTTTGCAATACAGACATTTAAAGAGTAAGTTTGTGTCTTACTAAATGCGTGCAATTCAGTATGTAACCAATTTTATATTATTGTTTTCCTGATACCAGTCATTCGCTGTGGATACGTGCCGACATTCAACAACGGTTATGTAACATGTGATCCTCCTGACACGGTCAAAGGTTCGAAATGTAAAGTGCAATGTGACCGCGGCTACGCATCAAACACTAACATTATAGAATGCTTAGGGTCAGGAACGTGGTCTGGGAGCCGACCGCAATGCGACCGTAGGTCTTTTACGAAATTCATTGCGGTGATCTTTCTTATACATATGTCCACACATTAATTATGAATTTCTATTCAGTAATTACATGATAAAAAGTAATTAATTAACGAAACATATAAACGTGAATTCCATATTTTATTATTTATGATGTAAAAGAAGGGTTGTATAACGTTTAGGCTACATTGATGCAGTTTATATGGTGTAGTAATATCTTTCAATGAATATTAAAATCTTCTCATTTTTCTTCAGCCATAGCTTGTAATGTTAAGCCCAATATTACAAATGGAGAACTAGTGTGTCGTCAAGCAAACGCTGTGTATAACGAATTTTGCCAAGTTGTATGCTCCACTGGATATTCTGTTAGCGGACTGAGTTTGATCAGCTGTGACGAAAACGGGAACTGGGGCAGGACGGCTGCCTGTGATGGTAATTCTTATTTGTATTTGCATATCATAATTGACAATCGTCAGTAAGGTTGTTGACATGTTTATATTGATTTCATATTCCTTCTGCACATGGAGGAATAAATGAATCGTTTGATTTCTAATCGTGTTCTCTTTGAACAGTACAATGTGTCAATCGGTAGTTTGTCGGTTGTGAACATAACTTATATCCACATACAATCCCAATGGAACTTTGTAATATCTAATATTTGTATTGTTTTGAGTGAATTAAAACTGGCGAAATCTTTCAAAAGTTTTGATTGACCATTCAAGAACATTGCCACCAGATTCAAACAATGTACGTATGCTTGGTGATGTGGTGTAAGTAGTGCCATGTATGGAACATACAATCGATCACTGGTATGAAAACCACTAGATAAACGAATGCTAATAAGCATTCATCTCCTGCATTTTTTGTTGGAGCATTATTTGTCCAAACTGTGATATAACTATACCAATTTTAAAGCATTTTACATCACCAACGTGTGTTTGTTATATCGATTTACACAACGTAGCATTTAATAGTATACTTAACATTGATGCTTTTGATATATTGGTATTCTATTTATGGAAATATATCAATCGAACGCAATATATAACATGAAACTAAAACTCACATTTTGTGAAACTCTTTTCAATATACCGCCAAACACATTTCGTTTGCCATATTTTGAATGTTTCTTTTATATAGATACCCAGCCCCCTCAGTTTAAAGCTGGAGAATGCCCAAGCGACATTCAGATAGCGATCGATTCTCCAAACAATACAGCAGCTGTTAAATGGGATATACCATCTGGTACAGACAATTCCCGCGGTCCAGTGGAAATAACAGAAATTCATGGATTCAAACCCGGTCAAAGGTTCGAGACTGGTTCCAGGACAGTGAAGTATACGATCAAAGATTCCGCAAAAAATGTTGGCGACAGTTGTTCATTTCAAATTCGTGTGCAGTGTAAGTCATTCACATTAATTATAAATCTATCATTAATACTGCAAACACTGTATTGCGTAGAAGAATTGTGCGTATTTCATACATTTTAACAACTTTATAAATTGTGTATTGTTTCTAGTGCTTTCAAAACAAGGTATATTTAATCCAATTAATAGCGATAAGCTGTGATCCTCCGAATCTCATCACGATGGGAAGTGACAAAATGATGTACAACTGTCCGAATCTCTACACCTTCGGGGCTGAATGCGACTTGTCCTGTAAAGGTGGTTACCCTCTTGCGGGAGCGAACACCATCACGTGTTTGCAGAACAAAAACACAGATCTGGAATGGACATGCGACCCGAATGCACTGAAGCCCTTTTGCAAAGGTACTTGCATTTTTAATATGCATGCCTGTATCAGATGATATTAGCGTATGAGTTGTTTTGTCAGTTCCACAATATTGTTTCTTCCATAATTTAACGCTTGATAGAGTAGTGAGATTGGTTGCATAAACTTCTTATTTTTCTTATATGTTCTTATTTTTATTTTAGTTTTTTCATTTGGAAAACGTTATTCAGTTAGGTTTTTATTTTGTAAAATGTAATATTGGATAGACGAAACTGACAGTAATAACACAATTAGCGTTGTGTTTTATCAGCGATCGTTGTCTTCGTTCTGTATTTATACAGTTCTTAATTGTATTTTCCAACACCATATAAAACGGTGAATCAAGATGTAACAATATCAATGTTTAACTTTTCGAATGTTTCCGATCAGTTTTTTGCATTTTTATACTTGTTATTGGACAAGATTATACTACTTGTAAAAACATACATTGTCGAATAACAGCAACAATTATAATATGTATTAGGGGTTCCGTTCCCAAGATGTTATCTTTTATTTTAGAAACAAACTGTACTAAACTTCGCGAACCGGTAAATGGAGCCATGGCTTGTAGTCAATGGACTTATGGACAAATGTGCATAATGCAGTGTCAGAAGGGTTACGACGTTCCAGCAAATATTGATGGGCAATTTGTTTGTGGAACATCAACAGGGCTCTGGCGCCCCAGTCACATCGTGCCTGACTGCAACGGTACGATCTGTATTTTATTTATAACATCGATTATCATAGGTTGATGATGCGATACAATTCCTCCATTATTGTTTTCCTTTGTAACAATTCATTTAGGTATGGTTTATGAATATCGTTTATACCATTTGCTTTCAACTCAACGTACCATTGTTTTCAGGGAAATTTAATCCACTACATATGCATCTTCCCTCGGAATTTTATTACTATAGCGATAGATGCAATTCATCAACTGGAAATTTGAAAGAAATACAAGAAAACTTCGTAAAAGCATTGAACTCATCCAAATATCCCGAGTTTTGTACCAACGATCCAGGTTGTCAGGCCCGGTTTGTTGATGTGTCATGTGGACCAACAGCCAGACGAAAACGTGATATAAGCATGTACCGTAGAGCGGCGCCACGGTTTGCATACATAATTGAGTTTGAATTTGTCTTGCCTTACTCTGTCTCACCGAATGAAACTGAATCCGAAGCCATGAAACGAATCGGTTCCCAACTTGAGAAGATGTCGGATACTGTTCAGACAGCGACTGATAATGGAACATTCAACATTCCTGGACTTCGTATTGAACCGGATTCGTTAGCTCCTGGGGTTCCATCTGTCAAATGCCCAGAGGGCATGATCGCGAGGGCGTCTGCCTCTTCGTGTGGTAAATACATCATCATAAGTCTGTTAATTGTAATTCGGTATTTATTATTATAATTATTNGTTATTATCATCATTATTATTTTTTTTTTTTATTATTATTATTATTATTTCTATTATGATGATTATTATTATTATTATTATTATTTTGCAGTCGGTTGTCCAGTTGGCAATTTTATGTCACCAAAGACACAAACCTGCGCGGCATGCCCCTACGGAAGTTACCAAGATTCACAGAACAGCATTGATTGCAAATTGTGTCCGCCATTTACGAACACATCAAGCTTTGCATCGACCGACATAACCGATTGTCGTCGTAAGTGTTATTTAAGATATGAATTAAAATATATCATGTAACGTTATTCAGTATTGCTATATTCAACGTACCCATTGTGTAAACTTGAACCCGTGCAATCAGATACTCAACATAGTTCAATACTTTGCAGCCTTTTGTAAACCCGGCGAATACTCTCCTACTGGCCTGTCGCCCTGTGTAAAATGCCCTAGCAACTCCTACCAATATATGCCGATGTCGAAAGGCTGTACATCCTGCCCATCTGGTACACGGACAGCAGAAGAAGGAGCATCTTCCGGAGCAAATTGTATCCGTAAGTGATATTAATTTTTTTTTTGCTAATTTCTAGTCGACTAGACAATAGCTAATAAAGATATATTAAATTGATATTACGAATTGTAGTATATTCTTATCCGTATAATATAATGTTCGTTTTTTCTTTGACATTGCGACTTCAAAATGTTGTTGTCTATAGTGATGGGCGGCTGTTAGATTCATTTAGCGTACTCACCAATTTGATTCTTATCCTTAATATGAACTGTTGTCATGTTGCGATTGGGGTGGGTATTTTTTCAGGTTATGATGTGGAAGTTGCTGAAACAATTACCGTGCCAATCAATATTTCCTCAAAGGAAATAACTCTTGCGTCGTGGATGTTTTTAAAAAATATTTCTAAAGGAGTAGAGATAAGGATTGTTGGCTCCCTCACGCAGAAACCGAACGTTTCACTGTCGCTGTCTCAAGGAACAGGCATTGCTCTGACATTAATGGGGTAAGTTGTAACCTTTGGGGTATGATAAAGATACATAGGGTAAGGCTCGTTTATTATGGGAGCTGCGTAAATGAGCATATGTTACTGATATACTACATATTTGAATTGTTTGTTTATTTAATTGTAACCGTAACAATTACTATTTATTTATTTCAGACACGAAACATGCCGATATATGCCATCAACTAAAATAATGTCGTGGTTACATGTTGCTCTTACAATCAGTCAGTCAAGTGTTGTTCTTTATATGGACGGAAAGGAACTATGCTCGAATTCGTCTCATGGAATGTTAACTTCATCAGTTAGTTCGTCAGGAAACGTGCTTCAAATCAATGGAGGTAATCTGAATAGCAGTCAATATTGAAAATTAAAATTTCTTAAAATGAAAAATTGTCTTATAAACATATTTGGAAATAAATCATGTTTCACACATACTGATTGAAACATTTAACGTTTTCGGTATATATTTTAAATCTCATGTTCTTATGCAACACTCTTTTTATTAATTACTCAACATAATCTAATAATTGTAGATCTCTTGTTGTCGGACTTCCGTTTTGAACATAGCCAGGCGAGTGCAGCTGATGTTAAGCAATTGGCAACAACTTGCGAATCAAATGTCACGACGCTGTACAACATCGACATTCTTTCAAACAGCAATTCATCTCGTGTGATTATACCATCCATGTGTGACGGCAAGTCGATACTTTTTATTTTAACCTTTTATAGGGAACGCATGTTTTATTGTAATTGACAGTTACTTGAATGATTTTATGAAAAGGCAAATTCTTTGTTACAATTATGTACATCACTATCCACTATGTTGTGAACTTCGCAATCGAAATGTTTGAAAACAGAATAACCTTAGTTCTTCGCAAGCGAAAAACTAAAAACACAGTTTAATAAACGATAAGCATGCTCCTAGTTGGTATTAATTGTTTTGTTGGAATAGTTTACTTACATGCAGTTGAACAGAAGGTTACATATTTTTGTCAATGGTATTGTAGCTGAAGATGAGTGTTCATCTAACCCGTGTGGTAAACATGAATGCATCAATACCATTGGGCACTTTCAATGCCGCTGCAGGTTTGTATGTTAGCTACTGTTCCACGCTGACATTGTATTAAGTAAAACAATTATTTATAGTCGCATGAAGTAAAACGGGTACAATTTGTTATCAAGCTGACTTTTAAGATATGATTTCTATGACGTTCTAAATTAGCAACGGTTACTCAGGACGGAAGTGTGAGATAGCTCCTGACTTCTGTATATCAAACGAATGCCAGAATGGTGCAGCGTGCAAAAACAGCTTAACAAACTACACGTGCACGTGCATATATGGATATAGTGGATCGCTTTGTGAAAAGATAGCAAGTAAGTAAATTATTGTTGTCTGGATATGATCTCAATGTAGATTTGGTTTTGCTTACTAAGATCTTACTTTACATGAACACAGTATTAGCTAGTTTATATAAACACATTTAATTTCACACGGGCATGGAAGAAAGCTTGAACTTTCAAAACAAAAATGATAATACTGTCATGTTTAAGCGGACGGAAAGTGGTCACCCTGGACGGCGTGGTCAGTGTGCACCACGACCTGCGGTGGTGGAAACAAGACAAGACACAGGGCCTGTAATAGTCCACCACCAGATCCGGAAGGCGCCAATTGTGTAGGACAGCCAACAGAGACTGAGCAGTGTAATACTGAGACATGTCCGGGTATTAACAAATACAATTTTCTTATTTTAATATCGGAAACTATGTTTTAAGTACTGATATTCAATATACATGTATGATAGTCTCAACAACGACTTCAGTTAGCAGAGCAATATTCCCTTTTCTTCCTAATGTGCATTCAAATCATATGTTAATCCAAATGTTAAATAATAATTAAAACAATGAGCAACAACACGAACACACTAAGGCCTATTCGTCAATGGAAGACGATCGCCAACATATTATAACTTTTTATTCCTGAAGCTTATCGTGAATTTTCTAATGGTCAAAGATTACTTTTTGCCAAGGTGTTTCCGTATTAGACGCTGTATCGGACTATCAGACGAAAACGTTGATCTTCCAATATTATAAGGTCATATGAATGATACATTGTATCAGGCATATGCTACTCACGATATATATTCGACAACATATATTTTGAAAAAGTTTATGTCTTTTTTAGAATGCAGTCGTCTGCGGAGATCCTTTGGAGTGGTTATTTCATGTAACGATACTGTAGAAATTCAGCGATGCTCTCTTGCATGCAGGCAAGGTAAATGATAAATCCACATCGTATCTTTATTTTGAATAAACCCGATTTGTTAAGGGTTATTGCATTTACATAATACAACATGCGTACATGTAAATACATTCAGTAAAGTTTAAAATTGAGCTTCAAATAATACTTTCGTACATCGGCGTTTTGACAGTCTTAAGCACGGATGTGTTCTGGATTGAACGCATATTATTTTCTTCAAAACCATTGAAATTGATGTACGTTTTACTGATCACACATAAATACAGACATACATGATAGCAAGTTCACACCAAAGGTGATGCAATATTTACATTATTAGGCTTGTTTTTCGCTGTATCCCCTCTTCCTGTGTATGAGTGCGGTATCGCAACAGGCTACAAATGGAACCACCAAACCCTCGAAAATCCAACTGCAACACTGCCGACCTGCTCCGGTAAGGTTTAAACAAGTTATATGTCATCACAAGATCGTAAAGATTTAAATACATAAATAAAACATTTTAATATAAATACACAACGCAAATTCATATGTCATTTATTCATCATATATATTCTAATCAATATATTTCACAGAATTGAAACCTCCTTCGCAAATGGAACTCCACATGCAAAGTCAATACGATACGGTCGAATGCAACAAGCAAAATATGAACCTGGTTCAATCTCAAATGGAAGGAAAAGTCAATCAACTTGACTGTGTCTTAAGCGGGCTGTGTCGGGTTACTGTACAGCCACAGGATTGTCAGTCACATAGGCGAAAAAGGGGTACTTTTAATGGCATGGCACTGACATTGGAAATGAGAGCCGATTTTCAATCAACCGACAAGGCATTTGATATGACAGGTGTCCTTAGCAACAAATCAGGTATAAATGAAACATACAGCGGCATTGCAACGCAACGTCAACCATAACAATTACTTTAAACCAATTTATTCTAGCGCCATTACATCGAAATATTAATGCTTATAAAAACGCTCTCTATTTCGTTTCCTGGACAGAATCAGTATATGGATTATAGGAGGAGATCTAAAGGACGTTAAAACAGTTGGGATCGAACCCGTTACCTACCGATCGCTATGCGGACACCATATTCACTATGCCACGACGACCTCTCAATAATAATAGCTGACAACCCGCAGTTCCATATTGTAGATTTGACTTCCTTAGTCAAAACCTCTTTGATAAAAACTATGTGTATATGCTATCAAGTGCTTAATTGTACTCGGTATAAGTTTTATTTTTTAAATTAATTGTTTCAACATATTATTTTGCAAACAGCCATATTTATTGATAGTTCATTCATTAACAGATCTGGTCGAGTTTGTTAAGAAAACGCTTGAGTTGGAACGCATAGCTCAAAAGATCGCCAATGACTCGGTAGACTTTTTCCAAGTCACTATTAACGGACAACAGCATTCCGTTCAACCAGGATCTGCAGGCCTGAGTGTCGCCTCATCCGTCACGTGTCCTAAAGGATCAGTTCGCTTGGAAGTATTCTGTGGTAAGAAAGAAATAATTGTTTTGGATATGAATACATGTGTTTCATGTACTTCTAAATCTTCGGTACTATGTTAACTGTAATGTTTTAAAACGGTTGCATATATCAATTTTGAGACTTAAACAATATTTCAAATACGTGTTTACAAACCTTTACTGTCATCAGCATACTTCATTCGTGTTTGATTGACATTTTCTTTAACCGGTAATAGTTTAAATATTTTCGTTTAACAGTTTTAATAATATGAACATATTTAATTTTAACATTTTTAGCTTTAAAACCGAGCCTCAAGCGCATCATTATTTTGCCAGTCTCAAATATGGAGACGGAGCTTTTATATTGAATTGATAGTTACATTGATTTTAATTTCTGCCTTAATAAGAGTATTTTCATTTAAGTTTAATATGTAACGGCATGCCTAAGATGCATAATTACGATTGATATGTAATTGCTATTATATGATGCTAGGTTTTAAATCCTGTCCACAAGTAGGAATGCACCAGATAATTGTATTAACTTCCGTTCACGATGCCTCAATCATAAGTTTATCTTGTAAACATTAAACCAATTAGCAAATGCATTTAAATTAAATAGAAGGACGTTTTCCTTGATCGTTATATAGTTTGATCTAAGTAGTAATTGTAAGGTATTGGGGTATTGAGTTGTTCTTTGTCAATCCGTCCGGTCGCCTTTCAACGTTTTCTTCACATGACATATCTCCTAAAACTAGGCGGATTTCGGCGAAACTTCCTCATAATGTTGCTTGGGTGTTCCTTTACGAAAGTAGTTCAAATAGTTTCGATCCGTTGATTTATACGTTCACTGGATTAAAAGTGCTATAAAAAACTATGAGGTATAGTAGTAGTGTGTATGAAACCTTGTATTTCGGTCCTCTACAAAGTCCTGGGGTAAAAATTTCATGTCCGAAAACACTACCTCAATACGTATTAGAATACTATGTATAAAATCGATTCCGTATTTCAGCTGAATGCCCAGTCGGAACCTACTCGGATGGAAAAACTATCACCCTGTGTCCGATAGGGCAGTTCCAGGACCAGAAAGGGCAATCTGAATGCAAATCGTGCCCAGTTGGTACAGCCACGCCTGGAATCGGTTCATTTCAGCTGTCAGATTGCTCGGGTATGCAGGGAAGATTCGTTGTTTGCTCTTTGTATGGCCAGTTAGTACATATTGCTACAAATTAATAATAGTAAGACTTACTTAATATGATAGTTATATATCAATTGTATGTATGATACTGTTTGCATTTATCAGTAGTACAGAAACAAGTTCACGGGGTAAGCGGGCAGCAGGGAAAAGAAGACACAGGTAAATTGGTTTGCATTATTTAAAAAGTAATAGGATAAGAACTATAATGTTTTAATAGCTTATGTTTGATAAGTAATTATACATGATAACATATTACATATACAATGATCTTTGATATACAACATTCATTTCATGCTAAACCCCAAATTTATGTTATGCGTATACACTGTTCGCATGTCATAACGTACATAACAAGATGCAACGTCACTTCCTATTCATTCCTTACATAGATAATTCATCTGAAGCTGTCAAAATCGGGTTAGGAGTGGTCGGTGGAGTTGTTTCGGCCATGTTGCTGGTTGCTGCTGGAGTACTTATGTACAAACGCATGACTAGAAAGTACGTGTTTGTGTCGTCAACATTTTGTTGCAAAGTACTATGTAAAATTGATATTTTCAACTTTGAGGTAAATATATCAAATGGATAATGTCCATGTATATTTATTTCAGACATCGTGGTGTAAACGACAGTACCTTCAATCTGCAAACTCCTATTTCGACCATGGCGCAGAGACCAGTCTTCGACAAAAATATGTTGCCGCCGCCGTATAAGATATAGAACTTTTCCACGAAGCATTGTTAATCGACGATGTCGTGTTTGTGTAAAGGACATAATCATATCGTGTATATCTCAACTGTTATGCCTTTAAAATAGTTAATAAGTTTATGTTGATGACTTAATGAAAACTATTTACTTCTCGTTTCTATATGTGTGTGCGTTTTGACGATTGGTTTTCGTTTGAATTATGTATTCCTTTATATTTATTATATATTGTTTAATGCGAGTATATACGATATATTAACGTTTTTTTACAAACATAAAACAATGAAAAGTCAAACACTAGAATAAAGGTTCAGAAGAAGTAGTAACAGAAACTATAGAAATGACGTTTTATTTAAATGCAAATAATTTTAAACTTTATATGACTGCAAATAATTGTAAACTGAATAGCAGAAAAGTCCTTCATGAACACAAGAAACTTACTTTGTTGAGTTATCCCCATTAGTCTGTGCAAATTCGTTTTACGACACACAGACACAATTTCGGCTCTACAACAAATAAAATACATCAGTCGGTATCGGTGTAAAGTGTAAAGTATTTCAAATTAAAATGCCTCGGTTATAGTCATGTGTGAGTTAAGATTTTGAAAATTAAGTGTTGACATTTCAATCGAATATACTCGCTTTAATAAAGTTCTACTTTTATAGTTAAATGCTTCTAGTAATCTTATCGGAATATTAAATACAATAGCACTTTAATAGTAGTTTGTTTTTCAAAGCTATTAACACAGTTAAATTAGTGCATCATTTATGGTACCTAAAAAACAGTAATTTCGTTAAAGTATCTAAATAAAAATATATCCTGAACATATCAGCAATTGCTACATAAAAAGTATCGTGCTGTATCTTTAAATAAGTATTTAATCCCTAACATATACTAGCAACACTAAAAACCGTGAGTTAATACATGTGTATTGAATAATTACTAGAACTGTCACCGTCGTGCGCGGAATAAGAATGATCAAAAGGCATTCACACCGAACATATGGAAGCATGACTTGTGGTTCTTGTGCACATAAGCATTAAATTGCCTTTCACATAGACAATTCAAATTAACACCTCGTGTAGCTTTCGATATATGCCCGGGCAAATTATAAAGCTAATGAGAATCAAAGCCTCTAATATTATGGAAGCACGAGTTGTGGCTCTTGTGTACTGCATTACTTTTCAATAAGATTAGTCTACCTACCAAAAGTTGATTCCTCTGATAGTTTTCCGATATGATCCAGACATATATACGTGTACAAATAAACAAGGATATCAAGTATAAAAAATATGGAAGAATTGGTAATGGCCCTCGTATGCTGCGCATTGCCTTAACGAGATGTCTAACTTTTATTTGTGTATACCTCATAAACTTTTAGTGTTATGCCTCAGACAAGAAATTTGAAAGGGCGGACCACCTGAAACCAGTATAACCCTGCAAATTTGTTGTGACGTGATTATAATAAAGCAACATCTAAATTGACTGTTTGCTTTATTTCAATATGCGTTGATTGTGAACGTGTATGAACTTATTGGTTATATATTAATAGCACAGTCCATTTCGTCTGATACAATAGATATTTGTTATCACTCAAAGCTTTTTTAAAACACGCGACACGTGTCAATTAAGATATATGACAAATATTTATTTATCATGTGAAATGATCGATTTATAAAACGGTGAAACACGCCTTTCGTACTTTTCATATCGACATCAACGTTAAGCGAGGAAGAAACTATATAAAGACGTGCCATGTTTACAAGATGTCTTGTGGTTTACAGATAGTTTGTACTACATATTTATTTAAATCAAAAACGACAAATACGTTTAACAATATCGCAATATTGCTCATTCTTAGTGTTTATTGGTTATTTATAACCAACGATAAATGTGTTGTTTATTCTAAAAACAATATGTGCTGAACCAAAATGTTTAGTCTGGATTTGTATCGTTATAAACGGGTGTCATTGTGTAATTAAATTGCGTTGAGTTCGTGTGTTTATTAGAACCTACGAATCCATTTAAGCAGTGCTTTTTCTATTCATTTTTGAGAGCGATATTAATGACCAGATGTATGTTTGAAGAACACATATATCTTCGTTTCGCGATTTCGAAAATAATTGTGTTTCTGCTAAGCACGGTTCGCAACTTTGAACAAAAGTATGGTTATAAATCGTATAGGTCCGTATTTTTTCAGAATGAAAACAAAAATGAAACAGCGTCTTATTGGATTACCGTTTTGGTTATCTTGTTATATCTCAACGCAAAAATGAAAGTATATTATGGATAATCCATTCCTCTGTCCAATGCTTTTAAAGTTCTGCGTGAATAAATGTAACTGTCTCTTGACATTGTGTCAAAATCGCGTGGAGCTATAAATAGGAAAAAGAAAACCACAATTTAACGAAATCTGAAACTAGGAGCTGAGGATTCTTACGTCGATCCACCTTTAAAAAACAATAAAGATCAAGAAGTATAAGCAATGTATTAATCTTATTTATTTAAGAACAACAAACGCGTTTTGTTTCATGCGAACCGTGCGAACCAAACACGTTGTTGTTTTTTAGATTGATATGATTGGTCTTAACGCCTATTAAATTCACTAAATATCTTAATTTCGAGAATGATACAACACGAACTAACACGGCCAAATTTCTCAACATATTAGAAGGCGTCTGTATAATATTGATGTAAGGAACAATCATAATTTGACCCGAACCGATAGACGTTTTTTTATTAATAAAGATGACTTTTGTTCGAAATGTATGTGTACATTAAGGAGACGATTTTGTGTACACATCCGCATTGGCAATTGTGCAGCTAAAATTAGCCGTTTGTATACCAATACCATGTACACCACTGAGATTGAGAGTCAATCCTAAATAAACACTCGCATATTTATCATTACACTGTT
Organism: Dreissena rostriformis; assembly: GCA_007657795.1. Lineage (NCBI taxonomy): Eukaryota > Metazoa > Mollusca > Bivalvia > Myida > Dreissenidae > Dreissena > Dreissena rostriformis. The sequence goes on along the minus strand of VMBQ01002775.1, from coordinate 61,040 downwards.
TAGGTTTGTTAAACAGGATATGATATCTAAATTAAAACCTAGTTAGGCAACGCAGTGACTTCGAGCGAGATTTCTTTACCCACGTGGTTACTAATCAGAAATGGGATGACACGCCAAATAGTTATGTCCGTTAAAGCAACTGCTCGCTTTGCGATTGTGCTACCTCTTACACTGACTCCAAAACCAATGTCAGTTTTAAGGTGTATAATGTTAATATATCAAACACGGACATTCCAAAAATCCTATCAAAAAAGAGAAAGTCTTATTATATGTAGCATTTTTATAACCGAAACCGAACACCAACTATAAATTTAATATTTTCAAAACTGGGATCAACAGCTTGGGTCGGTAAATGCAAAAAAGATGTTTAAACCGATTTAAGGGCTAGCCGAACCTCACCGTTTCCACGGAATATATAACAACGTTTCTTAAACAACCTCAATCAAATTAAATTATGTAGACAGAAAAGAAACACATCACTGCAAACATGTGACGGGTGAATCAAATACTGCAAATGTAATTGTAGTGTACTATTATCGATAGTATCGGATATCTATTAAAACGATTAGGACAATGTGTTCTAAGGGAAGTATGCAAAGGAATATGGTCCATATTTAAAATACATTTAACTTTCAATTCAGCGATGTAACTACACACAATTCCCAAAACAAACAATATGTAAGAAAGATGGTGTATATGTTTCGTCCACATAACACAACATATCTATACTGCTATTTATAGATGTTATTCGACATGATTTGTATAATCTTGTCGTAAAAGTAAAATTCACTAAACATAACAGTGTAAATCGTTAATAAGACACTACCTTCACAATCCCAGTCAACTTTTCTACCTTCATGACATTGTGTGTTATGACCAGTATATGCAATCTAGTGCGTCAGTCGATGTGCTTGAGTGGAATCATATAGACAAGGTGGTCAGACTAAAGGATGTTTAAGTATACAAATATGGACTTGAAATTTGCAGCAATCTATCCGTTTCCTGACGGGACCTAACTTAGAAGCAGTCACTGATGATTTTTATTTGAATGAAGGTAAACAAGAGCGGAATTTTGTGTTGCAGTTTTTATTCAGTATAATATATATTAGACTGTGTTAAACAGTAACATGGTGAATATAAATTTGTATGCATAATGCATATTAATTTTTCACATGCTATACCTTGGTTCAATGTAATACAGACATAACGTATTTGTTTATATTACACATGTGTAATACATAATTTTTAAGCGTTTTCATTGGCTACAGAATCAATAACTTACCAATCGCATGGCTTTATTTTGGCGAAATGACGTCGTCAACATGAAATGACGTCACGATAGTAAACAACTTTTAGATCTATCAGCATTTGTTTGGTCAATTAACCCTTTTATGCCTAGTGGACTCTCCCATCCTTCTAAATTGGATCAATTTATTTCCAAAAAAGGGATGTCTTGTATATTTATTTCTATATTTAGAATATTTCTAACAGATGTTCCTTTAAGCAAACAGCGCAGACCCTGATGAGCCGCGGCGTCTCATCTGGGTCTACGCTGTTTGCCAAGGCCTTTTTTTCTAGAAGCTAGGCATAAATGAGTTAAGATGTATTTTATTTAGTTTAAAAGCATGTGATAAAAAAGATCTGACAATCGTTGTCATATCATACCATATTTTATTAAACTCGTCCAGGAAATTCGTTAGTAAGCTCGCCAAAGGCTCGCTTACTAAACAAATTCCTGAACTTGTTTAATAAAATATGATATGATATGACAACTCATGTCAGATCCTATATATATTACATAGCATTTATTGATTTTTTTATAACTTTGGCATGATAAGAATTATCGTTTACCTTGTCCCTGCCCCTCGCTCCTAAGCTCAGTAAGTGAAAGAAATCAACGTTTTCGCTCGTTGGTTTCATCACTTTCTTAGGCTGGAACTATTTTAAATAAACCTCAAATCCCGAGGATATTGATGTATTGTCCCATCATGTTTTAAATTTAGTTTTTGACTTTCTAGTTTAATGCAAATACGTCCGATTTTTATTTATCTATACGGAAAAAAGCCCAAGATTACATAACAAACTCGAAGACTACATGCAATTATGATTTGAAATACTTGTTTTGGAGCATTTGTTGATTTCTATACATCGAGGGTTGTTATTCATTCAATTTGTGACGAAATTTCAGCAATGTATATATTTCATTATATTGCAAAAATAAACCTCCACGAAATTATCAACAAATAACAGCGGAAATCACATGTATAAAGACTAAAAACAATTAACGCGTCTTGCAATTGTTTTGCTAATGCAATAACAAAAGTTGTAAAGACGAATATGAACGTATGTTCTGAACGTTAACGAGTGTTCTAGTAATTAATGGGGCAAAAATATGAACATTAAGCGGTATTTATACTGTAACTGTCGGTACGTGGCTTACAGAAATAAATAAATTAAACCTATTAATTTAAGCTCGATTGCATTGGAAGCCGAAGCCTTATGGAAACAATCTCGAGTCCGTTTCCTGGGTAGAACCAGTACTCGGTGTCTTTGGGGGAAATCTAAAGAACGCTCCCAAAATCGAACAAGTGACCTCCCGCTCGCAACCATATTCACTACGCCACAGCGGCCTATACAAATAAATAAACTGAAGCAAGTACAGAATATTTTATTGTGAATACAAATATTTTACTTAAGCCGTGAGAGTTTCAGCTTATTCATAGCATCGTTTTGAACAATATAGGTTTGACCTTAAAAGAAAGAAAAGGTTGTGAAATACCGGATATAGCCAATTCTTTCTTTGAAGCTTTATATAAGTATTTCTTTGTATTGCAATGAATGCTTTATCTTTGTAAATCGAACATCTAACATTCATGGTACCCAACAACAACAATTTACCAAATATCAATTATTATATCATCAGTGGATGTGGATATCTTTGTAAATACATAAGACTTTACTGATGTCTAACATAGCCATATGTTACATTCTGTAAATAGATCCAGGTTTTTCTTAATCCTCATACATCATGAAATGTGATGCTTTTAAAGTTTGTCATTTGAAAAGTACAATTTGTTCATGATTGTTTTCATAACTGAGTTGTTTAATCGTAATGACGGTAACATTTGAACCGTAATAGCTCATACCTGATAATGTGAAAAATTGAAAAATGTAAAATACCGGGTATAGCCAAACCTGGCGTTAAAGCTTTCGTGTCTATGACGAATTAGCTTAGAATTAGTCACACAACACAGTCTTTTATATATACATCTAGCTACAAACGTTTTAATTATCGAATTATAATAAGATATAGCATATCAGTTCAGTTTGATTATTTATATTACAATTAAGTAATTGACCTTTTAACCAAACCAAATTAAAGTCAACTAACTGAAGTATTAATTATTAATTAAATGCATATTTATCATCTAAGTCCCTTGTTTTGTATACAATGTTTAGGACCAATAATCATAAAGTATACCTAGCAGATAACACTATTCATATCAGAAAAACGCAATAAATGCTTTTTAATTTAAAATCAAATATAAAAGATTTCAGTAGTAGCGATGTGGAGGATCTTAGGAATAAACAACAGCAGTTCGACATCTTTTGAAAGATTGAATAAATGAAAACGACAGCAGAGGCACACGTCTCCAAATAATTAAAACTACAAGCGGATCTTTAATTCAGAAGTATGCGGGACAAACAACTATGTTTTAGAAATCCTTTAAAAAATATACCCGTGGAAACAAAATGTTGGACTTCATTGAAACAAATCCCGTCATTCACAATTCAAACGAGAATTTAAAATTCACAAAGCACACATAGTGAGGCGGTATTTGCATGAGTTTAGAAATTATCCAACCAACTGATGAAAGGGAACCCATTTAGGATCGCTGAGTAGTACCCACCGGAAATGATGGAAAAAGAACAAAGCTGGTTACACACAGGAAGGCGAAACGCGCATAGGGCAACGAAGCGCACATTAAAGTGAATTGCCTGTTCATAAACAAACAGCTAAACGTTGAACAGACCAACGATGGGAGTGTCATAGAAGTTGTTTCAAGGGATGGTAGAGGGCAAAGTGTGGTGACAACCATCGTTCGTCCTGTTCTGTCGAACATGATATTAGCTATATGATTGAGACCTGGCCAACGAAAAACTCTTCGATTTTCTTTAAATGATAAAGCAAGCCTTTCCACTCATTAAGACACTTTCCACACCCAAAACAGCAAGGCGTTTCAGTGGAATCATCGAATATATTAAATACACTAGAGTACAGTTATTTTGCTATTAAGAAATGCGTGTCTAGTATGGCTTGACACAAATTCAAATTATTTAAACATATAATTTAATTGTAATGTATATTCCTGGCCGTGGTTCAAATAGATATGTCGATCTTCTGTTATATATATGTAAATCAACTAATATAATAACTGTTAACTGTTCCCTAGTTTACGATTAAGAAGTTGGCAAATTAACTATTTTACTTATAATGGGGAACATACAATAGACTATTGTTTTACATCGGTAAACAAACTTTTACGATGTAACCGATTTTGAAATGCACGATTTCACGAAATTATCCAATCGTGCCCCAGTGACCATTGCTCTGTACAAGAAGAACTTAAACACTAACGGTTAAAATGTTCAGCGCATATATTTTCATTGGAAATCGGAGCAAATATAGTTAGCAGTGCTCAAGAACTAGAACGCAATTTACAATCAGGTGTTCACTCGCGATGCGATCCGGATTTATTAGTCTCCGAGTTAAGTGATTTACTACTAAAGGGCATATCACATTCTGAAATTATTAGAAATGGGTGGGGTAATGTAAAATTATAATTCCTTATAAAAGCATTGATTTTTAAGTTTGGAACACTATTTCCATAATGTTTCAATCAAACTTATATTTGTCTTTCGTGCCCACCATAATTTTTCAAGAGACTCAAGTTGTTTACATGTTGTTCTTTAAATTTCACATATCATGATCGTCAGAGCTACCTCACTCGTATGCAGGATTCAACAACTGATATGTATGTGTACCATTTTGTAGTTTGACTGTGGATGTTCACCATCGTAAAACAAACTTTATGCAAACTTTTCTATTGTGAACTTGTTTTGTCCATTCTGCCACATTTTGTTTTGTTTTAAAAAGTCTCTGTCCTGACGTACTGAATCTTTTGAAAATATCACAATAAGTGAGCTAATAAGAAGAGTTAGTTCATTGAAGTTATTTTTAACTTAATTTGTTATTGTAAAACTTCATAATAATAATAATATATATATCTGGTCAGTTTTCCTTTGGAAATATGAAACTGTTCCACTGCCCACTAGTCGGAGAGGTTTAAAGGGTAAATTCATTGTACAGTTTTGTAACGTTGTCATAACAGTACATAGTTTATTTTTTTGTTTAAATTTCGTATTAGTTAAATCTGTATTGTAATCTTAAAAGTTAGACCCGTCTTTATTTTGTAAGCACTCCAACACTTTTTGCCTTAACCATCTAGATAGGTGTATCGTTTGTGCAAGTGTTGCCTGTTTTTAAGAAGCCTGGATCCAAACATTCCAAGTAGCTGAAACTGGTGACTGCAGTGAAACAACAATACACCTATAAGTTCATATGCTGACTCCATACTTTAACTGTCTCTGTTTATAGTGTTTATTAGCAAATTGCTGCAAGCTCCATCAGTGGCCTTTACATTAAATATTACAACAACTTCTCAAGTTGGTTGATGTCATTTACCATCTGGTAAATAGATTTTATTTGTGAGCGAAGCTCACAAATAATGCAGACGCAATTTTGCAAATCAGTATGCCTAAGCTACGGAAGGGGCCGGTACCCATGACTGCCTGTGTGGATAACTCCAATCAAATTTGGAGAAGAGCTGTATCTGCGTTTCAATCGTTTCAATTTTATTAAACTTTAACTTCTTATGAGCCGTATGCTTAACATAGCTTCATATTGTATAGTCTGGGGACATGATGCAATTAAACAAAAACAAGTTTGAAATACAAATAATCTTTTATTAATAAGCTTTGAAAATATAGAATCTATAGTGTAATGTTTTTATCATCATCATGCAAGGTCAGAAGAAGCTAAATGTTGATTGTAAACAGCGAAATTACATAACTTCTTTGCGTATGTTTCTATCAAACTACATACAATTTTATTTTGCTATCTAAATATTTACAATTAATAAGATCTAAATGCCTACACATATGTCAAAACAGGTTTAAACAAAGAAAGCACATGTATTAAATGCTGACCTCTTCAAGCTAGGACACTGGACTAGTAGAATCGATTCTGCTGTGACGTAATTTACAGAGTGCGAAATCCCGTTGCTGACGCGGTATTTTTATTCAAACCTAAATATATTAAAGTTACAAGTCCACTGAATTAAATTACCATCTTTGTTAAGATACAATAAATTTGGCATCAGCACATACATTACTAAGTAGAAGGGCTAAAAACGTTTACTCAAATTATACTTTTTCGATATGGACTATTTNAACACAATAGTTATAACTTCATATACTAAAAAATTAACAAAGCTATTGGGAACCATTAAAATAAATTCGGATTCAAATATTGCATAAAAAATAACAAATCTTTTGAGTACAATCATACAGATTATAATCACCACATGGGTTAAACAAGAATGAGCCTCATGTTCGAACTGTCTTTGACCAAATGAAAGCATATCTAGGGATTTCATATTTCAAACAAACTCCAGACCAGTTTCGCATACAAATAAATCTTATGGATACGCCGGAAATGATATACAATTTTGACAAAAGTAAACACCTTATTAAAACGAGAAGCCCAATACGATCGCTTTAATTATAACATTTCAAGGCGCCATGGAGTAAACTGTACTGTACATTTTCAATTATTGTTTTCATCTGAGCCATAGTTTACATGAAATTTGTTTGTATTTGTTCATAATTAATGTATGAGTGTCAGTCATTAATGAATGTATCAGCTCAATTGCTTATAACTAATGAAAATACAACCGTTTCGGATGGATGTGGCTTTAACAAAGAAATATCAACGATATTCAAACACATAATTACATTTATAGTGTCAAATCATGGCTTGAAATGCGTTCAACCACACAAATAAAAGCGATATACATCACATATAAACCAGTTATTTCTGCCATACACATGCAGGACGCCATGCTATCTATGAGTTCACATAAATGACATCTTGTAATACAGGACGCCATGCTATCTATGAGTTCACATAAATTACATCTTGTAATACAGGACGCCATGCTATCTATGAGTTCACATAAATGAAATCTTGTAATACAGGACGCCATGCTATCTATGGGTTCACATAAATGACATCTTGTAAATTCAGAAAACATGAACGAGATTTTCATGTCGAATAGTTAGATTCATTATCTTCAATCGTCAGTCCCGGACTGCTAATAGTATGTGATACACGCAACTATTGTAAAAATGTAACGTTATGCAGATTATGATTGTTATGATGGACAATATTTTCATACTTAATGTTTGTTTTCTTAATTTATTTCATTTAGTTTGTATGCAATTAGGTTTGTTATTGGCAGTTTATACCGTTCAGGAGATGTATTAAGCGATCTTATAAAGAAATTTCCTTATATGAAATACAAGTGAAGCGCATGACAAATCATTTAAATCACATGCTCGTAAACGATATTCCATTTTGTTTCACCAAACTATGCTTGAAAACAAAAAAAATAGTTTCAACTATGTTTCTTGCCGCTTGAATAAATGTTATATTTTCGTAGTTTCATGAAAGATCCAGGATGTAACTGTAACACATACATATATGAACAACTCAAAATAGTTTATTTAAGGCATTTTGAAACCACATAGAAATCATCATCAGAGAATCTCTCGACATAAACATAAGTTCATTCATTAAAGGCAAGTGAGAATGTGCATATATAAATAAGACAAACTTATCACAACACAACATGGACGATAAACAATGATTTAAACGTCGTTAATCGCCTTTTAAAATTCAAACCGAAATATTAGTGATTAAAAAAGAACATTTCTTACGTCAAATGTGACCCAGAATTAATCACATTAAAAGACAAAAGACAATACAGACGATACACGACAACCACAAACATTCTCAACAATTACACCTATGGCTATTGCTCTCGAACGATCACTCCAATACGTGAGGATTGAACCAGTTTAAAAGCATGCACAACATCGCAAAAAGCTTAGAATTAGTCACACAACACAGTCTTTTATATATACCTCTAGCTCAAAATATTTTAATTATCAAATTATAATAAGAAAGAGTATATCAATTTAGTTTGATTATTAAGATTACAATTAAGTCATTATACTTTTTATTAAAACAAATTAAAGTCAACTAACTGAAGTATTAATTATTAATTACATGCATATTTAATCATCTGAATCCCTTTTTTGGTATACAATTTTCCGGACCAATAATCATAAAGTAAACAAAGCAGATAACACTTATTCATTTCAGAAAAAACACACTTAAAATATGGAATAAATGGTATTATTGCATAGAACTGGTGTATGTTAACATTTTGTATAATATACGGATCATGGATTTTCCAAGAAATATTTGAATTCCTTCCTAAGCCATTGGTACATCCGTGTTCCGGATGCGTGAAGATGGCGGCAACAATTTGTATGGAGTGACACGGAATATTTTTCTTAATTACAAAAAAATCAAACGTGGATGGAACATATTTAAAATTATAAATGTGCATGAGTTTAGATTGTTTGATGACCAGAAAATGCAAATTATCGAAACAATCGCTGGATAACAGTCAAACAATCACAAACAGAAATTCCAAATAGGCCAACAAAGGAAAGACAATGTCGCAAAATGTTAAGTGTTCCACAGGTTATACTCAAAGTGGACAGTTACAGACAAGTAAATTGCGCAATTATTCTCAAATACCGACTGGACAGTTTATAATGAGTTCACCAACATTTCAAGGTCAGAGTTTTATGTCACAATCAGCTACGCCAATTTCTCCAAACCATGACATTTTGTCTATTAAGTTAATTCAATGGATAAAACATTGTTACAACACGAAGAGTAAAAGTAGGCATACGGATAAATGCACTATAAGTTAAAACCAAATAAAAAGACAAATCGTGTGATTTCAGTAGTAGTGATGTGGAGGGTCTTAAGAATAAACAACAGCAGTTCGACGTCTTTTGGAAGATTGAATAAATGAAAACGACAGCAGGGGCACACGTCTCCAAAGAATTAAAACTTCAGGTGGAAAAATAACAGACCTTCAATTCAGAAGTATGCGGGACAAACAACTATGTTTTAGAAATCCCTTAAAAAATATACCCGTGGAAACAGAATGTTGGACTTCATTGAAACAAATCCCGTTATTCACAATGTAAACGAGAATTTAAAAATTCACAAAGCACACAGGGTGGGGCGGTATTTGCATTAGTTTAGAAATCATCCAACCAACTGCTGAAAGGGATCCCATTTGGGATCCCTGAGTAGTACCCACCGGAAGTGATGGAAACAGAAGAAAGCTGGTTACACACAAGAAGGCGAAACGCGCATAGTGCAATGAAGCGCACATTTAAGTGAATTGCCTGTTCATAAACAAACAACTAAACGTTGAACAGAGTGTCATAGAAGTTGTTTCTAGGGATGGTAGAGGGCAAAGTGTAGTGACAGCCATCTTTAATGTTAAAATAAATTGAATGAGCTGATCATCTGTGCACAATTCGTTTTGTTTGTGCTGACCAGTATGTGTTGTACAGGCATTTGGCCATTTGCTTTAAATAAAAGAATACTTTTTTCTATATATAATTTAAGACGAGCCGTGCGAAAATGGGTGTTATGCCATATGGTCAGCGTAGCTCCAGACCAGCCTGCGTAGTTGCCACAATACAGGTAGGAGGAACAACAGTAATAGAAAACTCACAATGAATTATATTTGCACGAGTACCATAACGCGAACCCTGTTTAGATGTTTGTTTTTTTAATAATTAATGTTAAATGAAAGTATAGACTGGTTTAAATGAAGGCCAAGGTTTTGTTTACGTGGATAGACCTGATGTGAGACATGGCAATGTTCTAAATAGCGAATAGGAATGATTGCAATTCGATCAGTTAAGATTCGTACGATCCGAGATAAGCAATGTTCGACATATCTTTACGCATTTCCGTTCATTCTACTGTTTTCGCTCGGGCTGTATGCCTACTGACTAGAAACTGGTGGTTGATTTAGTTTACACTCGCAGTTTAACATGGATAATACACCAAAATTTAACAAAGTGAAATCTATCATAATATAAACAATATGACAACACTTCAGTCTGAATAGTTGTTTATATATGAAATTAAAATCAAGTCTATTTATAAAAAAACACAATAGTTATAACTTCATATACTAAAAAATTAACAAAGCTATTGGGAACCATTAAAATAAATTCGGATTCAAATATTGCATAAAAAATAACAAATCTTTTGAGTACAATCATACAGATTATAATCACCACATGGGTTAAACAAGAATGAGCCTCATGTTCGAACTGTCTTTGACCAAATGAAAGCATATCTAGGGATTTCATATTTCAAACAAACTCCAGACCAGTTTCGCATACAAATAAATCTTATGGATACGCCGGAAATGATATACAATTTTGACAAAAGTAAACACCTTATTAAAACGAGAAGCCCAATACTATCGCTTTAATTATAACATTTCAAGGCGCCATGGAGTAAACTTTACTGTACATTTTCAATTATTGTTTTCATCTGAGCCATAGTTTACATGAAATTTGTTTGTATGTGTTCATAATTAATGTATGAGTGTCAGTCATTAATGAATGTATCAGCTCAATTGCTTATAACTAATGAAAATACAACCGTTTCGGATGGATGTGGCTTTAACAAAGAAATATCAACGATATTCAAACACATAATTACATTTATAGTGTCAAATCATGGCTTGAAATGCGTTCAACCACACAAACAGAAGCGATATACATCACATATAAACCAGTTATTTCAGCCATTCACATGCAGGACGCCATGCTATCTATAAGTTCACATAAATGACATCTTGTAATACAGGACGCCATGCTATCTATGAGTTCACATAAATTACATCTTGCAAAACAGGACGCCATGCTATCTATGAGTTCACATAAATGAAATCTTGTAATACAGAACGCCATGCTATCTATGAGTTCACATAAATGACATCTTGTAAATTCAGAAAACATGAACGAGATTTTCATGTCGAATAGTAAGATTCATTATCTTCAATCGTCAGTCCCGGACTGCTAATAGTATGTGATACACGCAACTATTGTAAAAATGTAACGTTATGCAGATTATGATTGTTATGATGGACAATATTTTCATACTTAATGTTTGTTTTCTTAATTTATTTCATTTAGTTTGTATGCAATTAGGTTTGTTATTGGCAGTTTATACCGTTCAGGAGATGTATTAAGCGATCTTATAAAGAAATTTCCTTATATGAAATACAAGTGAAGCGCATGACAAATCATTTAAATCACATGCTCGTAAACGATATTCCATTTTGTTTCACCAAACTATGCTTGAAAACAAAAAAAATAGTTTCAACTATGTTTCTTGCCGCTTGAATAAATGTTATATTTTCGTAGTTTCATGAAAGATCCAGGATGTAACTGTAACACATACATATATGAACAACTCAAAATAGTTTATTTAAGGCATTTTGAAACCACATAGAAATCATCATCAGAGAATCTCTCGACATAAACATAAGTTCATTCATTAAAGGCAAGTGAGAATGTGCATATATAAATAAGACAAACTTATCACAACACAACATGGACGATAAACAATGATTTAAACGTCGTTAATCGCCTTTTAAAATTCAAACCGAAATATTAGTGATTAAAAAAGAACATTTCTTACGTCAAATGTGACCCAGAATTAATCACATTAAAAGACAAAAGACAATACAGACGATACACGACAACCACAAACATTCTCAACAATTACACCTATGGCTATTGCTCTCGAACGATCACTCCAATACGTGAGGATTGAACCAGTTTAAAAGCATGCACAACATCGCAAAAAGCTTAGAATTAGTCACACAACACAGTCTTTTATATATACCTCTAGCTCAAAATATTTTAATTATCAAATTATAATAAGAAAGAGTATATCAATTTAGTTTGATTATTATGATAACAATTAAGTCATTATACTTTTTATTAAAACAAATTAAAGTCAACTAAAGTATTACTTATTAATTACATGCATATTTAATCATCTGAATCCCTTTTTTGGTATACAATTTTCCGGACCAATAATCATAAAGTAAACAAAGCAGATAACACTTATTCATTTCAGAAAAAACACACTTAAAATATGGAATAAATGGTATTATTGCATAGAACTGGTGTATGTTAAAATTTTGTATAATATACGGATCATGGATTTTCCAAGAAATATTTGAATTCCTTCCTAAGCCATTGGTACATCCGTGTTCCGGATGCGTGAAGATGGCGGCAACAATTTGTATGGAGTGACACGGAATATTTTTCTTAATTACAAAAAAATCAAACGTGGATGGAACATATTTAAAATTATAAATGTGCATGAGTTTAGATTGTTTGATGACCAGAAAATGCAAATTATCGAAACAATCGCTGGATAACGGTCAAACAATCACAAAAAGAAACTCCAAATAGGCCAACAAAGGAAAGACAATGTCGCAAAATGTTAAGTGTTCCACAGGTTATACTCAAAGTGGACAGTTACAGACAAGTCAATTGCGCAATTATTCTCAAATACCGACTGGACAGTTTATAATGAGTACACCAACATTTCAAGGTCAGAGTTTTATGTCACAATCAGCTACGCCAATTTCTCCAAACCATGACATTTTGTCTATTAAGTTAATTCAATGGATAAAACATTGTTACAACACGAAGAGTAAAAGTAGGCATACGGATAAATGCACTATAAGTTAAAACCAAATAAAAAGACAAATCGTGTGATTTCAGTAGTAGTGATGTGGAGGGTCTTAAGAATAAACAACAGCAGTTCGACGTCTTTTGGAAGATTGAATAAATGAAAACGACAGCAGGGGCACACGTCTCCAAAGAATTAAAACTTCAGGTGGAAAAATAACAGACCTTCAATTCAGAAGTATGCGGGACAAACAACTATGTTTTAGAAATCCCTTAAAAAATATACCCGTGGAAACAGAATGTTGGACTTCATTGAAACAAATCCCGTTATTCAAAATGTAAACGAGAATTTAAAAATTCACAAAGCACACAGAGTGGGGCGGTATTTGCATGAGTTTAGAAATCATCCAACCAACTGCTGAAAGGGATCCCATTTGGGATCCCTGAGTAGTACCCACCGGAAGTGATGGAAACAGAAGAAAGCTGGTTACACACAAGAAGGCGAAACGCGCATAGTGCAATGAAGCGCACATTAAAGTGAATTGCCTGTTCATAAACAAACAACTTAACGTTGAACAGAGTGTCATAGAAGTTGTTTCTAGGGATGGTAGAGGGCAAAGTGTAGTGACAGCCATCTTTCGTCCTGTTCTGTCGAACATGATATTATCTGTTTGATTGTGTCCTGGCCTACGAAAAACTCTTCGATTTACTTAAAAGGATATAGCAAGCCTGTCCACTCATTAAAACACTTTCAACACCCAAAAAAGCAAGGCGTTCCAGTGGGATCATCGAATATATTAAATACACTAGAGTACAGTTATTTTGCTATTAAGAAATGCGTGTCTAGTATGTTTTTAAACAAATACAAATTATTGAAATATAGAATTTAACTGTAATGAATATTCCTCTCGAAAATTCACCTACACATGGTATGTATGTTGTATCAAATCATATCAAATGCTAGAACCGGCCCTACAGCTGATTGTATTGACAACCACAGAAGCATGTGTGATTTTAATTGATTTGGAATAGATAACCCACTTCAAAGGGAAGTATATGGCCGTGGTTCAAATAGATATGTCGATCTTCTGTTATATATATATGTAAATCAACTAATATAATAAATGTAAACTGTTGACTAGTTTACGATTAAGAAGTTGGCAAATTTACTTTTTTACTCATAATGGGGAATGTACACTAGACTATTTGTTTACATCGGTAAAAAACTTTTACGATGTAACCGGTTTTTAAATGCACGATTTCACGGAATTATCCAATCTTGCCCCAGTGACAATTGCTTTGAGCACGAACATCTTGATAACTTACGATTAAAATGATCAGCGCATATATTTTAATTGGAATCGGAGCAAATATAGTAAACGGTTCTCAAGAACTGAAACGCAATTTACAATCAGGTGTGCACTCGCGATGCGATCCGGATTTATTAGTCTCCGAGTTGACTGATTTCCTACTTAAGGGCATATCACTTTCTGAAATTATTAGAAATTGGTGGGTTAATGTATAATATTAATTCCTTATATAAGCATTGATTATTAAGTTTGGAACACTGTTTCCAAAATGTTTCAATCAAACTATATTTGTCTTTCGTGCCCACCATAATTTGTCAAGAGACTCAAGTTGTTTACATTTTGTTCTTAAAATTTCACATATCATGATCGTCAGAGCTACCTCACTCGTATGCAGGATTCAACAACTGATATGTATGTGTACCATTTTGTAGTTTGACTGTGGATGTTCACCATCGTAAAACAAACTTTATGCAAACTTTTCTATTGTGAACTTGTTTTGTCCATTCTGCCACATTTTGTTTTGTTTTAAAAAGTCTCTGTCCTGACGTACTGAATCTTTTGAAAATATCACAATAAGTGAGCTAATAAGAAGAGTTAGTTCATTGAAGTTATTTTTAACTTAATTTGTTATTGTAAAACTTCATAATAATAATAATATATATATCTGGTCAGTTTTCCTTTGGAAATATGAAACTGTTCCACTGCCCACTAGTCGGAGAGGTTTAAAGGGTAAATTCATTGTACAGTTTTGTAACGTTGTCATAACAGTACAAAGTTTATTTTTTTGTTTAAATTTCGTATTAGTTAAATCTGTATTGTAATCTTAAAAGTTAGACCCGTCTTTATTTTGTAAGCACCCCAACACTTTTTGCCTTAACCATCTAGATAGGTGTATCGTTTGTGCAAGTGTTGCCTGTTTTTAAGAAGCCTGGATCCAAACATTCCAAGTAGCTGAAACTGGTGACTGCAGTGAAACAACAATACACCTATAAGTTCATATGCTGACTCCATACTTGAACTGTCTCTGTTTATAGTGTTTATTAGCAAATTGCTGCAAGTTCCATCAGTGGCCTTTACCATTACATTAAATATTACAACAACTTCTCAAGTTGGTTGATGTCATTTACAGGTATTACCAGACATATACTTCACAGTAGCAATGTTATCACTTATTAATGGATTATATGGTGACTGTTTTCAAAGAATTAAAGACATATTACAATTTGCCCCCATGTCTAAGTATGGCACGGTGGACCAGAAATTGGATGTCTTTCTTAAGTTCTAGTAATAAGAGAGCCATTTATATCATTACCAAGACGCGTTACAATCACGAGTCAGTTTTCCTGTTTAAATTTCCTTCTACAGAATTTGTGTTTTATCCCATTTATGAAGCGCGGCAATACGATGAAAAACGGTGCAAGTTAATAATTAAATGGTATTCTCATATAAATTATCTTTTAATAATGTTCATATATAACTTAAACGTGTGATTTTTTGCTGCAAGTGGTGCTGGTGCATTTCCGTCATTTAGAGACCAAAGATCCTTGTTTTGACGACCATCAGACATGATGACCGGCAGGATGATGATCAACATTTATGTTTAATAATAAGAATACTTCTTGTAGTTAAAAAAAAAGAAAAAAAAAATATTTTTTAATAATATGTTATTCACTTATATGTTTTACTGCTTTTTCGTGTTAAACTGCTTTACAAAGAAATAAGAGTTATAAGGGCGTGCTATTGTATACAAAAAAATGTTTTTATTTGTGAGCGAAGCTCACAAATAATGCAGACGCATTTTTGCAAATCAGTATGCCTAAGCTACGGAAGGGGCCGGTACCCATGACTACCTGTGTTGATAACTCCAATCAAATTTAGCAGACGACAAATGCTTAAAGCGTTTCTGGTTATACTTAACTGGTACACTGCAGCATACGACAGCATGTAATTATGTAAACAAAAGGTTTTATAGCTTGTGGGACATATTTGCCAGTCTAGTGTTTAAATCAGCGTATGCGATGACATTGGTAAGTTTATCATTGAAATCTGTACATATTGGCTGCTTTCAGGGAAAACGAGGCTTAATGCTGCATTTAAAGTCTGTCATGTGGGCAAAATTGTTTCTCAATAATTTAAAGAAAATAGATAAAGTATTAGATACACATATCACAACATGTACATGATTATAGTCTTGTTATTTTTTAGCAAGGCAACCACAATTCTGAAGATAGTTGCCAGTGCAGCGACCAATTGTGAAAATAAAGACATATTGTTGTTATTTTGTCAAAGTTATCTCTTTAACATAAATATGAGGATAAACATTCACACACATCTCGACCTGTGCTTTAAGACACACTCTTAAAAATTTGAATGGGTTGTGTTCATTTCAAACTTGCGATATAAAAAGCTATAACATAAGTTTGAAACCTGAGTTGCTTCTAAGATTATGCAATAGCGAACAAATTCGGTGCCTTCAGCGCTTTTATATTTGGTTGTGAACAAATGCTATGCTTGCTTCAGTGCAAGGGGAATATAATCTTGCACACTAACATTGGTAATCTTAAAAAGTAGTTGCGTCCCTTTTTTCACAAGCAGATTATGCGAAACTGTTGTAATTTATAATATTACAGCAAAGCAACTCGATCTGCCATTTATTTGTATTTGCCAATGGATTTTCCACACCCTGCGCGTAAAGAACACAAGGAACTTCAGCCCAGTGCCTGTACAATGCTTTCTATATATGGTTGCTCCCACAGTACAGAACAATCACATTACTCAGATGTGCGAATCCGATGTAAAAAGAACAACGGTTCATAATTGCACATGTAATTCATGTTACAGATCGAACTGTTTTTTTTTTAAATTTACTTTGCAGTATAAAGAAATCGAAAAAAAGTGAATAAGAATTCAAGCTAACAATACAAATTAGCATAAAACGACTCATCAAGTTTTTTTTAAATTATTCGAAAAATATACATATGTCCAAGATCGTTTTGAAGAGAAAGCATGTGGCATGTATAGTTAAACACATCATAATAGGCACCGATATGGCAGTACCGAATTTACCTTCCTGGATCTTGTTTGTTCACCAGATGGTTATCGCATTTCAGAATATATGGATACTTTCTTATATAAATTGATGAGTGTGTAATAACATTTTTTTTTATCCAAACAATGCATTTATGATGTAAAATATTTGAATGGAATTAAAGACAACATTCTAAAAGTGAGTAATTCTCATTCATTCTTTGATCAGATTCACGGTCAAATGGGAGTGACCAGTATAAGCAACTGTTTATTGGTAATATATACTCATAAGGATATCAATTGTGTTCCTGTTGAATTTTACCATACTTTTTGGAGAAGAGCTGTATCTGCGTTTCAATCGTTTCAATTTAATTAAACTTTAACTTCTTATGAGCCGTATGCTTAACATAGCTTCATATTGTATATTCTGGGGACATGATGCAATTAAACAAAAACAAGTTTGAAATACAAATAATATTTTATTAATAAGCTTTGCAGATATAGCATCATATAGTGTAATGTTTTTATCATCATCATGCAAGGTCAGAAGAAGCTAAATGTTGATTGTAATCAGCGAAATTACATAAATTCTTTGCGTATGTTTCTATTAAACTACATACAATTTTATTTTGCTATCTAAATATTTACAATTAATAAGATCTAAATGCCTACACATATGTCAAAACAGGTTTAAACAAAGAAAGCACATGTATTAAATGCTGACCTCTTCAAGCTAGGACACTGGACTAGTAGAATCGATTCTGCTGTGACGTAATTTACAGAGTGCGAAATCCCGTTGCTGACGCGGTATTTTTATTCAAACCTAAATATATTAAAGTTACAAGTCCACTGAATTAAATTACCATCTTTGTTAAGATACAATAAATTTGGCATCAGCACATACATTACTAAGTAGAAGGGCTAAAAACGTTTACTCAAATTATACGTTTTCGATATGGACTATTTGTCTTTTTTTAAATGTATTTTTACGTCTTAATTTATACAAATAAGTTTTACAAAGTAGCTTCTGAAAGATGATCGGCTTGTGCAAAAAATGTACTTAAAAATAAAATTATGAAATTGTACAGAATTTTGGAAGAATCTATTTTTTGTTTCATAAAAGTACCCTTGTTCCATTATTTGACTTATCTAAACATTACATTAAATTGAATGGAGACTGTCAACATTATCTTAAACCAAACGTTATGTATAAAATAATTTCTCTGTTATGTACTGAACTGAGACTGTGGCATGAATTCGATTATGACGCAATCCGACAAAAACGCACAATGCACCCGATAACGTCATAATTCTAACATGCAAAGAAGTTATGCGGCCATTCTACTTATTTATTAAGGCCATATTTGCAAAGATAAAATACATTCCGTATCCAATACGCTAAAAAATATGAAACATTGCTATAATTACATATTGTATAGTTAGCACATTATTATAAAGCATTATAATACGTCCAAACTTGTTCTTTTTAAAACATTTAATAGCAAATGTAATTGTATTGATGAGTTATATACACGTATGATTAACTTATTTTAAGTTATTGTTCATGTCATATTTGCATAACACTACATTACTTACTTCTGTATTATTAAAAAAAATCACTTTAATCTTGTTTGCTTGTTTGTTTGCTACAAAACATAACCAATTATTGCGTAAAATTAAATCATTGTCCTCTATGTTTCGTTGACAACATATTAAACCGAATATATGAGGCCAACATTGAAGCTCAACCCTTAAAAAAAGGGGTTGCCATTCCTAACAAGGTGTGAACAATTGGCAATAACAACAATTGCGGTTGTTCATTGCCACAAACTTGCGTCTCAAGTTGTAAATGTCAATATTTACTGATCAATGACTCTGTAGACTTGCAAGGCGCCGTCGGAAGATTCAACACTACACACCCCCGGAAGTGCAACTATTCCTTTGTAAGTCCTAACGGAACTTTTGCTTGCCTTGATGCAACTGTTGATCTCCGACGAAGTATCAGACGATCCGGCTATTTCGTTCATTGCTTTTTCTGACCGAGCGGTGCCGTTCCATGGATTGAACCTGCTTTTTTGACGTTTTATCCTGCAAATGTGTTTATTGTTCAAAAGCCGACCTTTCCTTTAGTGCACATTATTAATGTAAGTGTAAACATTGACGTTAAATAGACAGGTTGTTAGCAGTAATACGGTTTACTTTTTATATTAAAAAAACAAAATATATATGCGTAAAAGTTTAATGCACACATAATATAGTTGATTCATGCATATAAAGGAATAATGATACTCCAGAGACAATATCAGAAGAGAAATATTATCAACACTCGCTAGTATTTTATTTTATTTAAGGTAAGTGATCAGTTGCCTATACAATTCAGGATAAAACATACGCTAGGAAATTACTGATTAAGAAATGATTAAAACGTTGGTTTCGCCTTGGAACGGCTAATGGGGGGGGGGGGGTTAAACCGGTTGGATGGCGCGCGGAACCTCAAACTTAGCATTGAAATTATCATTGACACACACGTAATAAATAAACATTATTTTATATTACTTTCATTAAGATTAAAACGAACAACAACATAGCAAAAGAGATGCGATTTACTATGTTAACAATCTACAGGTGGTACCTGTATCGAATGAAAACTACCAATGCGAAGACCAAAACAACGGCCAGACCAACTGCAATGCCTGGAGCTGAAACAGTAAAAGAACAAAGAGTTGTAGTCGACAAATATTCAACAAAGGTATTCAACAAAGGTATAACACACATTTATGTTCAAAGGAAAATGTCAGTTCTATCAACAACGAAAAATAAAAATATAAAATGAATAGAAAATGATTAAGTCACATTCGGTGAAACCAATGTTAAATTATATAATTCAGCAGACAATCAGGTGGTCTATATTACAATATATTTAACTGAAGTTTAAATACACTAACATTCTGTTATCAATTCAATTATATATGTGATTAACTTGTTACTAAATCAAAGCGTACAATTCGAACCATATTGTTGTCTGAATCAAAAATTATATTTAGAAATATGATTTGTTCACAAATAAACTTACTGTAAAAGTCGACAGTTGGTTTAAGCAAGACCACTGAAAAGTCAAAGGAAGATTCCATAAATTCATAAATATGTGCAAACAAACGGTAATTGTACTTATACAACGACGACATTAACAAATCAATGCCAGCATAGAAATGCCACACATCCATAAACAATGCAAAACACATATACATTATTCAATAGTAATGACATTTCTAAGACGATGTTTTTTACTTTGTTGAATACCCAGAATACATTGTGTTGCACGAGTGCTCTACAAAAGCTTAACAGTTGTTGACAAACACGTAACAAAACTGGACGGATTACCAGAACAGTCAGATGGGGTCTCAGACCCTTCCCCTAACGTAGATGACCAATCTGGACACTGGACGCAGGTCAACTGGCCATCCTGATCTTGGAACTGCCCGACTGGACAGGACTCACAGTAGTACACATTAAGGTATGAGCCACTCCCACATGGAACTTATTTAAAAGGTTAAGAAACAATGGATTAATTCTAAAGTAATTATTTGATTTATTAGGAGTAATTCTCTGAAAGGTGTATGCAGATTTATATGTGGACATTTATTTTTTTCGTTTATTATTCTCCCGAAGTTATGTTGCATTGCAGTTCAACTTTTAAACCTGCTCTACACAACGCTTATACAAATAAATGACAATGTTAATGAAGGACGTACCACAGTTGAAGCCAACACGCGTGTGTCCCGTTGGACAGTCAATCACAGCTGTTGTGCTTGTTGTATTTATATCAATCACATACGATTCGTTGTGATTATCAACTGTTAACTGCCCTGATTCCACTGCTTTCAAAATTAACTGATAACCTTCATCTATGTCCGCAAGCGTGCGTTCTGAACTATCTGTAACATTGCAAAAAACAAACATGCTTTAAAGAACATTTATACAGACAACAATACATTGAGCCTTCTTTTTATAGTATTATTATTTAAGGTTAATATTAGTAAATATGGTTAAAAGAAAGAAATTAATGTATCCGCTGAATCATGCACGACATCATTTTTTACATGAAATTTAAATCTCTGTTTTTCTCATTACCGTTGTTAATAGTACTTCCAAACGACATTTGAATACCAACGGTTTCTATTGAACGTTGGTTCCTGTTTCTGTCTTGGCAAGTCGTAACAGTTGCACCAAACGTAGTACAGACAAGAGAATTCATACATGGAATTCGTTGAAGAACCGACGTAAGTCTTGCCATTATAACATCCCGCAGTTCATCAGAATATGCGCCAGATGAACATGATAGATTTACGTAATTTGCCGAATACTTGACTCGTATTTCATTTGGCGGAAATATTTCTGCAAAAAAATAACCTAATACATATTCGGTAGATTGTACAAATCATTTATTATCCTTCTAAAATTGCTGTTTCTCTATGTGATAACATACAATGTTAATTGCCACTAACGAATCAAATTCTTTGTGAAGAGATAAAAATCTTTTGAAACGAGAAATAATAGTTAGAATGCATTAAGCGCATCTCACACATCAGTACACTATGATGCAAAAGCTTTTGTTATAAAATAACAGAGAGCGAAATCTGCCCAGGTAATATTTAAGTTCTAAATACTCCTGCATTTAGGTGGCTTTCTAGTCGGATTAGCATCTGTCTCAAAGTTCCAAACGTGGCCTGTGTCAGGCCCACATAAGTATTCATTCATTGGTTCCATGTCAAAATCGAACCCGGCATCACAGGAGACGGTGCAATTGATCGCGTCCAACTCATTAACGCAGTTAGCTGATCCGTTAGTTGGAGCCACAAACTCAGGACAAACTGTAATATAAATTCGTGTGTATACCAAATATTTCGTGTTTTAATTTGATAAACATGTTCTTTAGGAAAGGGTACAATATAGCAACGATGGAACTCTAGAAACTCTATACGAAGGGAAATTATTGTTATTATCCACTACGTTTATTACAGAAAACCAACTTAAAACAGGAAATGATTAAAACTGGTTCACCGCCTTGCAACGGTCAATTCAAAGCATTGGGGGATAGGTTTTAACGTTTTTAGGATACATAGAAATATGGTCCATCTGTCAAATATGTTAAACTATGAAGTGTTTCTACCGAATATCGTCAAATAAACGAGATGTAAGAAAGATTATAAATATGTTTTTATCACAAAACCAAAAATGGCTCTACTGCTTACAGCCTGTAAAGATTCAAATATTACAACACAGCACAAATCCCACTTTTGTATTTGTAATATGCACTTCGTTTATAAATAACACATTGCATCTTTACGTTTCGGTGAATATATTTGTCCATACATCCATATGGATTTTAATGAACCTGCAATAATGCAATGCCGTTGTCTATTTGTCTTATTACCATATATAATAATGTGAAGACAAACCTGGACAAAAGCTCAGATGGCATTGTGTTATATCAATGTTTGAACCAATGCAGTATTTGCCTCCATTGTCGGGGGTTGGGTTGTTACAAAGCCGTGTACGCGTCATGTCTCCATATCCACAACTTGCTGAACATTCTGACCAAAAACCCCATTCTGTCCATTGACCATCAACTATTTTTAATAAATCAAACTTTAAAAGAAAGAATAGTCTAATAGGTTAAAAAAAAATCGAAAGTCGATTCAATGACATACATGTAAGTTCTCACTAGGTTTTAGCTTTAACGAATTGACCATTTTCCAAAGTGTTTGTCATACGGTGAATATACTAATAAACACAAACAATCAACTGTAATTCAGACAATTAAAAAAGCGATTCTACGTGACTGAGATTTTAGTTTTAGTATTTTTGTCCATAGCATCCCGGCTAAAACCCTGATGGAAACTAATATAAATAAACCTGTAAGCAAATGGATTTCGAATTTCAAAGAATAAATCATATATTTCTGGAACAAATGCTATAAGTGTTGATCACTCGGGAATTTATTCCGCAATCATTTAAAGAATGAACAGTGTTTTCTATGCTAAATAATGTCAAGAGCTGTATTAATATGTATTAAACATCTTGCGAATACACGAACTTTTTGTTTAAATTATTTAAAAACAATTATCAGTCCACACTGCATATTATAATTAACACATAATAATTATCAAAAAATATATTTTTAATACACATTTTCTTCATCTTGGGTCGTAATCAACACACTTAAGTATTAGTACAACTGAAATGCACACACTAACACAGCTAACAAATCACCTACCCATTTTAATTTCACAGAACCGGCCGCTGTATTGCTGAACACAATTGCATGTATATTCACCAACACCATCAACACACGAAGCTCCATTCATGCAAACGTTGGCAAAGCAATCGTCAACGTTGATATCACATTGTGGACCTTCAAAACCTCGATCACACACGCACGTAAACGTGTCGATATCATCGGTACAGCTTCCGTGCAAACATGGGTTTGACAAACAGTCATCAACGTCTAGAGGAGTGTATTGTCATTGATTGAATATATCTTAGCAAAGGCATAGTGCAACTAACATCATTTTTCATATCCACTAGTGTGTTTACACTTTTCGTGAAGAAATACGATTCAACATTTAAATATGTAAATCATGCTGCTATTGAGTTTTTATGGAATTATCGATTACATAATGTTTGAAAGCATACACATTGAACGAAGATATCCGTTATTGACTTGTTCTAGTTACGACGAGTCTTGTAAATTACATAGGACAAGATTGAATTAAGAGCGTGACACGACAACATATATACTGAAACAAATGCAAGCGAACGTGAAATAAATACGTACCATCACATGTGCTTGGGATGTCAAAGAATGCCCCATTAAGAATAGAATCGTCAAATTCTTGCCATCCAACAAGGTTCCCTTTCTCCACAGTAAAACAACGCCTCTCATTGATTACATCTTTATGCTCCTTCCAAACATTCAGTTGTGACAGGTACGCCTTTCCGCTACCTTCTGTAATTAAACATACCAGTATAGTACGAAACGTGTGTCGTTAAAAAAATGCGGAGCAAAGACAATGTTTTCTATTGAATAATTATTGATTACTAATTGTTTATCGACAGCGCATCAAACTTGTGTTAATCACTCGCTGATATTGTGTGTAACGTAAACATGTCAAAGCTTACGAATATATACTAGTCATTGGTAAAAAAACAGGGTTTGCGGTTATTATTTGTGCATGTCTTGTTACGAGTTCCAATGTAATTGTTAACCATCAAAATATCGGTTTTCCAACCACAAACTATATATCAACGACAGGTTCATTATTATAACTTGTTGTTATCTATGAGTAGTTATACAATTTTTTAATCTACATTTATGACACTTTGACGCTTACCCTTGAAAACATAAATGTTCGACACGTTAAACGGTCGACATGTTTTTGTGGGCAGGTTGGTCGCCAAGTGCAGTCCATCGACAAAAATGGTAGTTGAACAATTTTGTGACTGAATTACAAAATGTTGCCATGTCGTAGAGTGAATGTCTTTTGTGCTGTTCAATTGTTGTGATCTAAAATGAAATCTTTTCAATATCATCGTAAGATATTCGTGCAATAAGTACAATTGCGTGATTTTGCGGAATGTAATACACGAAATATCAATGATGATTATTCTATATGTTCGAGCATATATTAAAGACTTTAGATTTTAGATTTATATTATTCGATGAAGACAAAAGTTTCAAACAACGTTTTTTTCATTCAAGTGGTATTCTTTTTCAAAACTGTAATTGTATACCTGTTGTGGCCATCACATATTCTTATGTCAAAATGTTCAAGTTGATCCTCATTTGAAAATCGCATCGTAAGAGAACAGTTTTCGGTACAAATGTGTTTAGACCAAACACTGATTGTGAAGTCGTCGATAAGTTCGTATTTGTTCAGTGACAGGAAGATTTTTGATTCATTTATCTCTGCAAATCTTATATCAAATTCTGAAAAAAAGAATAATATGGCAATAACGTTCTGAAAATAACTTACTTGACCACATGATTAAGATGTATATGGAATGTATTATCCCAGTATTTCCTATCGTGCATTTCAAAAACAAAGATTGAACATGACCAATGGCATTTTGTAACATCCAGAAATATGGCATGTTTGATAAATGAACAAAGTGACACGCGAAACAATTGCTCTTTTTACCTTTACAACTTGTGCTACTCGATCGCCCAAATGTTTCTGTTGTACTGCTTCCCGGACATCGAAGGCAAAATGTTTCCCCAAACGAGGGTTGGTAAAATCCAAAATCACACGGTGAGCATGGATGGAGACCATTAAACGAGAATGAACCCGGAAGACAGGCAACTAAAATTCATAACTATGTTTAGTGTAGCTCACACTAAGTACACTATATATTACATGTTTGAGTATTTTATTTCATTTAATTACTTAATATAGTTACAATCATGCTTCTTACTGTCGCTGTACTTAACGCAAACTCTGCGCTGTGCAACACATTTGTAATAGTTTTGATTTGTAGTTAAACAAACTTAGTTACAAGTACGTTTAAATACATACAATATTTATAACACATGTATACACAAGTTCGAATGTGATTGGAACGTATTATACGGTCATATATATGTTTTATCCGTCAGTATGCACAATGTTGCACGGTTAAGTTTCATTTAATTGGGAAGTTAACAATATGTCACAATTGTCACACTTTTAGCACTGGACGTTGAACTGTTACCTTCGCATTGAAGTAGCTCTTCTGCCCCGAAATATTCCGTCGTTGTGCCTATTGGGCATTGCTTGCAATTCGTCTGCCCAGTCGTATCTTGGTAGAATCCTTTCCGACATTGTTCACAAGCCGGCTTTCGACGGACCGTGTCGCTCGTATAATATGTACCTACTGGGCAAGTGACTAAAACATAATACAGGGTTACTATTATAGTGTTCATTGTCCATATATGAATAATGTACATAAACACCTAATCTGGTAGTACGGGATATTGTCATTGATATTTTACATAACAATAAACATTCTAATTTAAGAAGAAAGTACTTTGGACAAGCTCTCGATAATAAAGTAATACATATGGTAATACTTAATCTCCGTAAACATTATTATGAAATTAATTTTTGTACCGTCTGTTAGTAGTATACAAAATAGGAATTACATAGATGTTTAATGACACACTATTCAAATTATAAAGCTGCGGTCGTCGCATTGGAACGGTCGTTGTCAAGCAACGTGTGTTCAAACCGGTCTACTGGCTAGCCTTATCTCATACTAAGCCTAAAATGAAACACCATACATGCCGATGTCGTCGTGTATATCATATATATTGATCCAACATGAATATATTTAGAAATAAAAAGAATTACCACAGCTAAGCATGTCCTCTGACGGTACGCTTCCCGGATCGCAGATTGTTTCCATACCATTACCTTTCACTACTATTTCACCTATGGTTTGATTTCCAAAAATGTCTTCTTTATTTAATTTCACCATTTCCTTTAATGTTTCAATTGAGTTATGGTAACTTTTCGCTATTTCATAAATAGAATCATTAATTGACGTTGGTATGTACAAGTTGAAGCGAATTGTAACATCGGATAGCTGCTCCTGCTCCTCCGTTTGAGTCAGGTTAGATGATCGTTTACGACGATGTGTATCTCCACAATATATCTAAAATGTAAAATGCAGAAAGAAAATAAAACGATTAAAATATGCACACTCATGTTCGAATTTCAATTTTAATCTTAATTATGCTTAAATTGGTAGCTGTACCAATGATAATACATATAATGCAAGACTTGGAATAAAATAAGTAATTAAAAATACCATTTTTGATCTATTGACGTCATTGACCTTCGGCTAAAGAGTTGCGACTATATTTCTGGTCACCTAAGTACAATTTGTTGGTGTTTCTATGTATATTTAAACTAGGCATAATTAAAAATATGTTTTGTCTTACTTTGTAATCAGAATGTTTTCGCGGGTTTCCATCGTTGAGCTTGTAATGAAATAATTTGCTGTTGAAAACTCCGATTATCATCCTCTGTGTTTGCTCATTTGGACAGACGCCATGGTATATCGTTGTTATATCAACCACGCTTCGCTTGTGAATATTGCGTGTTGTTGGTATATCTAACCGATAAACATATTATGATAGACTTCAACACTATGATAAAATCAACATCGTTTTTATAATTGAATTTAATCGTATTTTCTCTATAGTGATATTAATTGTTTTCGAGAACAAGAAAGTAAGTAAAAATCGTAACAAGAGAAAACAAATAAAAAAAAACATGCACTAAGCAGCAAACATTTTTGACCTTGACATCGTTTAAGAAAAGGCGATGGTATCCATTGGCCAGTACCGTCACAGAAATACAACATGTTAAGGTCTACATCGGGCATTGCAGTCCTATACTGACATAGCGCTTGGCAGATCCTCCCACCCATCCAGTAAGCACACACTATAGCACCTTTTTTTGGAGGGTTTATATCTGGACATTCTTTTGTGACTGCAATTTTGGACATGTATGTTTCAGAATGCAATACACGATACTATCCAGCAAAGTTGATTGATTGCTTAATTTTTTTTATAAGGCGGTTATTTATATAGGGACAATACACGGATATTCCACCAATTGTTGTTGTTAAAGTTTCCAAACGGCCGCTAAAGGTATACAACCCCCAGCCTGTTACACAAGTTAGTAAACGTTTGTTAATGGCCTTTGTGCGAGAGTTGATCCAGAAATACCAAGTATATGATTATTTAAATAGCCTAATGGTTTGTTAATATTGTTACCATTGCTTACAACCGATATCATTACAAACAGCAACACACAACACAATACTGTCGTAATCCAAAATAAATTATGACCTACAATTACAGAAGTACTGTGCATTGTTGAACCATCGCCATTCTCCGTATAACCCTAAGGCGCTCCTGTCACACAACACTGTTTCATTGCCAACGAGTTCCGTCCCTGGATCACATGACAGGTCACATGTTGTCCCTGTTCGAACTCCATGTGGACACGATACACGCAGGAATGGCGTAGGGTATATTCTTGGACATTTCATTTCTGAAAACGTAATGCCATATTTGTATTTAACAAACATGATTTTTTTTTTACGTTGAACATGTATCATAAACTTCCTTCATTTACTAGTAATGAAATATGCCGTTCAAACCGGTTTCGTTCCCATTCTGTGAAATTCATACTAACACATTTAAGTTGCACCTTAGCCAACGTGTATACATGACATCAACACAGTTATTAGTTACACGATTATTGCATTAAATAAAGAGTTGATTGGTATATATTTGTAACATTCTGCTTTAATTCTTATGTATTCAAGTTATATAATACCTCGGACAACAACATCAAACTTGCAGTCAATTCCTGTGTTAGCACTCTGATCTGTAGCGCCGTATGCTATTTGATACTGCCCTGGAGGAATGGCTGAATTAGGTCCGTACGGTTTACTCTTAAGAGCCACATTCACAGATTTACCACTGTTGTCTGATGCCTTGGGTTCATCCCAAGTTACAACACTAGCATTAGAGTTATTGTCTGTTCCAGTCATTACAGTACTAGGGCATGTATCGAATACTGGGGACTCGATATCTGAAATATAATGGGCACGTAATTTTGTTTCTTCTATAGAATATCATATTTAATACCATGTAGAATATTTTTTAAAAAGAATGAAAATTGAAAAATCCTTTTAAAATTATAAAATGTGTACTATAAACAATTGCAAAAATCATTTTCTTCTTGTTCTTAACACCTTAGAAGTAAAGTCATTAGGCATTGTTAAGTGTTTGTAGGTGCACTTACCGACGCATTTAGTGTATCCAGAATATTTCCAAGTTTTATCTATGGTGCACACGTATGTACTCCCAGCGCCATATGGCATATCATAACCTGGTTTAATGCAGCTGTACGTGCAAATACTCCTGAACAATTCTTCCTTCGTACACTTAGGTAAACCTGCTCCCTCTATGGCCGGTAATACTGGACACTTCCAAGCTGGCAAACAATACATATACAATCTTAATAACTGTATTGCTATTACTATTAGAAAAACAGTTACCACTAACATAACATTCAAATAACAATTACTAATTCTAATATTACCAATACGACGACAACGAGGACGACTAGGACGACAACGACGACAACGACTACTACTACTACTACTACTACTACTACTACTACTACTACTACTACTACTACTACTACTACTAGCTTTTACTGCACACACCGGAACATGTGGGACTTGGGGCAGACCATGTACCGTCATCTTGACATTTGCGGCGACTTTCTCCGACGACGTCGAATCCATCATAGCATCCATAGTCACACCAACCTCCGCGCACAAATTCCGTGCTGGGGTGGCAGATAAAGTATCCATTTTCTATAGGGGAAGGCTCTGCACATCGGACAACTGAAATAATGGAATTGTGCATTTATAAAGGTAATAGGTGCGATCCGATAAAAGGAAGGTTCTTTAAAACATTCGTCGTCGACATAAAGATTAACATGCCATCAATTATGTTAGTTTGTACTCCAATAGGACTATCACAATTTCACTATGTCTCGGGAACTAAATGTTTTTAACCCAGTCATACATGAATGGCCCAAATACTTTACCCACACATGAATTTATCTTAAAAAATAAAAAAATAACATCATGACAAATATCATATAAGAGAACAAAGTGCATTTATATGTTGTCTAGGGGAAAAACGTTGATCACATTATCTGATTAATATTTTTCGGAAAGTAATAAACGTGTTTGCATTTGAGCTTTACGCCTTTTTAGACGGATTTAATTCACTTTCGCTTTGTCATTGCGTTCATAGATCAAGGAAAGAAAATAAATATTTCATTATTCAGAATAAACCTATTTAGTTTAGCTCGATTGCCTAGAAAGCCTACGGCTTATTTGAAACGCTCTCGAGTCCGTTTCCTGGGACTAGAACCAGTACTTGGTGTCTTTGGGGGAGATCTAAAGAAAGCTCCCACAGTCGGGATCGAACCCGTTACCTCCCAATCGCTAGGATAACACCACATCCACCACGCCACGGTGACCTTTCATTAGTTGACACAACACTTAAAATAACGATTATGATATGCACGAATTTAAATGTTTTAACTTGTTTTCATAGTATGATGGAATGTTGCGGAAGTCGAATTAGATCCTTTTAAGGTAGAAATTGGTTATTTAAAGTTACAAATTAGATGTTAAAAATAACTGATTACATGTAAGAACCTTAATCAAAATGCGACTCTTTAATAAGGTGCCATTTTTGAGAAAAAACACAAACATGACAACCTTAAAACAGGTATCGCACATGTAAACTAAAGATACAAGAGGAAAGCGAAATACATGTAAGTATTTTGGCCAATATCTAATAGCAAAGCTTCTCATTAAAAGGATCAATTTGATCAAAATGACCATTTATGGTATTGTAACATCCAGAAAACGGGCCCTGGTAATTTTTCAATGGGACGGCAATGCGAATATTGTCAGGTCGTTTCTGTCTGATAATTTTTTTCGTTAAATATTTATCTTTGTATGTTAAAATTGATGCATGTTTACTAATGTGCGGCTGAACTGATATCACGCTTTATATCATTACTACTAGTCTGGCCATTGTGGCTGCCAGAATAGACACAACATATGAAGTTTAATAGACCATATATACCGCTTGGATCAGAAAATATTATTATATTCCAAGAAAATCTGAATTTTGTAATGAATATCAGAAACGCGACCCCTAAGAGATATATTTCTATGAGAAGTTATATCCCGTTCAATTCAATTGACTCCAAACGTTCCAGGTTTTATGACGCGTTTTGCTGTTGCATCCACCGTATTCTTGGACGATGATCAAAATCACACAGAAGTACAGGATTTTCATAACATATTTACAACATAAAAAGCGTCCCACTGAAATCGAACTCAACGCTTGAAAATCATTTTTGTTCTGTCAATTTACTATACATATTTTATATATTCAGTTGGATATCGTTTTGTAAAAATGGACAAATACACGACTATATTTTTGCAATTAATTCCACCTTCATTAAATTATGAGTTTTGATATCTTACAATTCATCTTTTACTATTCATACAAACTAAAGACATGAAGTCAGTAGATAAGGTACACTACGTATTGATTTATTTTTTCGAACGATAAACACACCAACTATCAATCGCAATTAAAGACGCTATAACAAAATGGTATGTCAAGTATCCAAACTGATTATTAGAGGGATATTATGTATCCGCAAGGTATTATCTCATAATTGCGGAATACATTTTGTTGTTTTTTGTTGTTGTTCGTGTTGTTGTTGTTTAAAAATAACCAAAATATGCAATGTTTACTTATAACTCTTCTCTTCATTGCCATTATTATGCTATGGTTTTCCTTTTAATATTGTAAACAATACCATTCACGCAAAATTATAATGAAACAAAATAACACCCATCGTTTTGACTTCACGAATGCATGTGCCTACCGTGAATTAAAAACAAATGTTAATATCCCAAAAGAAGACGCGTGTACGAACTTGCGCTTATCTTTGAATCTTTTAAACGAGTTTTTTTTCTTATTTCAAACGTGTAGGTTATATTTTATAATGTTTAACCTCTGACTTCTAACTCATACTGCCCCTACTCGGCTTCCGTAGTATGTCGATTATATGCTTTAATTTTATGTTTACGAAACAAATAAATCCATTGGTGTTCAATTTTACGGCGTCATAACCTCATTTGTGTTTTTTTGGTAAGTTTCGCCCAAACTGCCTTTCTCTGATAATGGTTCAATTGTTTCCTTAAAGATGAAACCTCCACTCTTGTTATGTTGCTATTGAGTTTTCAACCATATATATTTTATTATCATATACTGATGTTGGTAAAATAAATTACTGAATGCCACACAAACAGCAAAATTATAATGAATAAGCTTTTACCAAAAATATTGCTTGTTTTTTTTTTACCTTTCACTGTTATTTTCATCGTGCATGTTTCCCGGTTTCCACATCTGGTTTTAGCTTCGTATACAACCGGATCGTCATTTTCAGTAAATGTTCTACCGGACGGCTTTCCCTTAATTTGCCGAACACTAATGATATTGGGAAAGAAACAAGAATATATGTTGTATACAGTTTTGTGACTTCACACTTTGTGCAATTTTCCTAAGGATAAGGCGATTATAATAATATATATTCGAATCTTTATAACACAATAACGACTAATTTAAGTCATATTTGTGCTAAACATGTCGAATCCACAATTTTCTCGCACCTCGTGATATTTTGACCACGTCATGCCACGCTCCATTTAAACAAAAAAATAAATGATTATGTCATTGCTAAGAACAGGGGCTTTAAAAGCGAATGCGTGTGTTTATATATATATATATATATATATATATATATATATATAGAGTATATGGCTACGAAAAACTTGATTAATTCTGCAATGCTATTTATTTATTTATTCATTGATGTACCTAACTTAATCATATTCAAAATTGTAATGAACTATACTAAAATACAAAACGAGCAATTTGATAGAAACGAATAAGCAAAAGGTCAGACAGAGGTAAAACCCCAAGTGAGTATTGAACTCATGACTTAGGAGAAAACTAAGAAATGACAGTAGACATCGTTTTAACCAACTTGTCCAATCAATCGATACATATAATACTCAAAATGTAAACCTACAAAGGGCCAACCAAACAGGCATCATATTTTAAGATGATTTTGGTCTCAGAATGCATAAACTATTTTACTATCGAATTACATCCGTAAATAAATGACAATATAGTTTTGTGGAACTCCGATTTATTTTTAAGACATTGTTCTTTCGAGGCCCTTTTGAAAACATGCTCGCTTTAATAATAAACTAATGAGACATTACCTAGACACACATTATTATAACCATTCGCTTGTCATATTTATTAAAGGCTAGTGGCCAATTGCATACACATCACACTGCAATACAACCTACACAAAACAAACATAAATATTGTAATTGTTGTCACCGCCTTGGAGCAAACAAATATATGAACACGCCAATATGCCATTAAACTTTTTGGTTTTATCGTTATGACGTCATAATTATAAAATGCATTACTTTCATTTGTATTATGTAAGAAATAATGCTTTTAAGCTCATATGGCACGATATACCTTAATTATTGCAAGTTATGAATTGATCTTTTTACTCTGGTGTGGTACCAAGATTGTTGGGACTATTTTGAATTATCTTTTTTTTACCATAGGCAAACAAATTCATAGTAGNATATATATATAATAATAATATATATATAAAAGTATATGGCTACGAAAAACTTGATTAATTCTGCAATGCTATTTATATATTTATTCATTGATGTACTTAACTTAAGCATATTCAAAATTGTAATGAACTATACTAAAATACAAAATGAGCAATTTGATAGAAACGAATAAGCAAAAGGTCAGACAGAGGTAAAACCCCAAGTGAGTATTGAACTCCTGACTTAGGAGCAAAACTAAGAAATGACAGTAGACATCGTTTTAACCAACTTGTCCAATCAATCGATACATATAATACTCACAATGTAAACCTACAAAGGGCCAACTAAACAGGCCCCATATTTTAACATGATTTTGGTCTCAGAATGCATAAACTATTTTACTATCTTAATATAGCGAATTACATCCGTTAATAAATGACAATTTAATTTTGTGGAACTCCGATTTATTTTTAAGAAATTGTTCTTTCGAGGCCATTTTGAATACATGCTCGCTTTAATAATAAACTAATGAGACATTACCTAGACACACATTATTATAACCATTCGCTTGACATATTTATTAAAGGCTAGTGGCCAATTGCATACACATCACACTGCAATACAACCTGCACAAAACAAACATAAATATTGTAATTGTTGTCACCGCCTTGGAGCAAACAAATATATGAACACGACAATATGCCATTAAACGTTTTGGTTTTATCGTAATGACGTCATAATAATAAAATGCATTACTTTCATTTGTATCATGTAAGACATAATGCTTTTAAGCTCATATGGCACGATATACCTTATTTATTGCAAGATATGAATCGATCTTTTTACTCTGGTGTGGTACCAAGATTGTTGGGACTATTTTGAATTATCTTTTTTACCATAGGCAAACAATTTCATAGTAGGTGTAAACTTCTGCCTGATAAACTAGAAAATAATTAATACAATATGGTAAAATGGAATGGACAACGGTTCTTAAATCTAAAACATTGTTTCCCACTAAAGCGGTGAGTGACATGTCATGACCCTCACATTTCCTTATAACATGAATCATATTAAACATTAGCTAAAAGAAAAATTTGTTGATTTTCAGTGTAAGGTCGTACTATTATTTCCTTTGTGATCTTATGAAACACACATAATGTGTATGACCACCAAGGAAACGAAAATATGATCTTACTCGGAAATAAACAATCATCCTCCATATGCATAACGTTTAGTATGTATATACCATGCTGTACCTGACATGCCTGCCGTGCCGATCCACCGCTGTTGGCTCTGTCCAGTTAACACGGCAGTATGTCTGGATTGGATCGGCTAAAACCACTTTGTCGCTTGGACACATCAAAATAGGCAATGTTTTATCTGAATCAAATCGTTTTTCAAATAAGGTTTTGAATTAAATGTTACACAATCTTAGTTGCATTGACCAACATTAGCAGTTACTAGCGCAGAATTATGCAAAATGTGCACAATCGTCATACAACAGCTAAAATAAAGACAATACATGATTAAAAACAACGAATACATTTATTGTTTCATTGCATCAAAGTTAAAATTGCATACGACACCTTGTACAAATACATGTTAGGTTTAGGTACTCTGCTTGTATGCGTTGTGCGACACATAACCATAATGTTTTTATTTGACACGTAGGTAGGTCAAAATTAATATTTCAGATATGGGCTTACCACTAGCAAATGGCCATTGTGATGTTATTATGCCAACGAACACGAATGGTACAACAACGGGGAAGAAGAAGAAAAACCCCGATGTAAATATTTCCTAGCAAATATAAACAAGATTTATACATAATTGCATTTTTTATAAGCGTTATTATTATTTGTATTATTGTTATTATTTATATTATTAAAATAACAATAATANGTATTTAATAGTAATCAATAACTGATAGTGGATTAACGCACCTGGCATACCAGCAGAGATGTAAGAGCTATAAATAATTGTTTAAAGTCCATTTTGTTAATTATGTCTTCACATTTTATGTCGCGCACGTATTCCCACTGCAAAAGCTTTATTAACTTTTGGAAGCAGTGCTTATGTTTCGCAGTTAAAGTACTGTTTTAACAATAAACTGACATATTATACTTGGGAAAACAGGGTAAGAAGACACAGGATTCGTTGCTTAAAGGTAGTTTATAGACATTACACTAGACATTGTCGGGATGAACATAATATTAAAATAATTAAATATTTTATGTTTTAATTTGAATTACATGAAACATATGAGCCTATGTGTGAAAACGACGCACATTAAGGGACTTTTCGTGATCTACGTTATATTGATCGTATAAATATAGAATGCAAGAATGTATAGATGATATGTGTGTAGTTACACAGCATTAAAAAAGTTGGAAACCTGAGGATATGTTTAGTTGTTTGCTGTTTATATCAAATCGAAGTGTGTTTTGGTTGTAATGCTTTTCAATGCATGATTTCACTATTCATTACCACATACCTTTTAGAAACTATTTAATTTTAGACTTATTTAAATGTTTTAGCTTATAAAGTATCGGGGTTACTTTAATTGAATAACTAATGCAAATTTATTTTGGGTTTCCCCATAGTTTCATTATTAATTCTAAATACGGATTTACACTTGGAGCATTGGTAGCACTGCTGTTAAGGTAAAGGTCATTGTTAAGGTCAACGTTTTTTTCGGTTCTTATGTTTCTGTGTTTTAAGGGCAGTTTACCGATAAACGTGTGTTCTTTTTCCACAATAAGCACAGTAAAACCTGGACTTATCATATATATAGTTTCTTTATGTGTAGGAAGAAAGCATATTATTCGTTTTTTTGTTACTTGAAACAATAATGAAAATAATCGTTTTTTTCTGCACTGTTTTCCTCTTCACAGTTTTAGTTAAGAAAAATGATATTTGTATGTCTATTTACTCATGAAGCACAATTGTGATATTTTTTTGTGATATGGATAAACATGGTGAATAGTAAAATATACTTTTTAATTTTACTTAAGTTACGAATGCATGTATTACTGTTATTGACTTTTAATTCCCGAATAATTTCATTGTATCCTGTCTTTAAGACTGCTGAGTGCTATGTCATCAGTTTTATGCCAAATACATATTTTCCTTAACATAAGGCATGGTCGCATAATCTCAGATGTTTAAAATACCAAACGCTTAAACATGTACTTGTTTGTTTAAGTGTTAATTCAAAACGTTCCTTATTATCTTAAAGTTTAAGTGTAAGAACTGAGATGTGTCACATCATATTGTAGGCAGAAATTTACAGAATTCCCCATTTATATTTTTTGTTCATTTGCTCTTCTCAACACAAGTGGAAACATCCTTGCAACATCATGTCTTCTACTAGTGCGGCTGAAAGCTCAATTATGTATATTTAAGAGGATACAGACGAGAACGATTATGATATACGACATGATTGTATTCCCCTTTCACTTTAAACACTGGAAAAATATAAATGAGTTCCTGATTGATTGTTGACATTAAACAAGTAGTTGCTTATGATTTGATACACGTGTATCCATATTATGTTATTCATCCATATGAACTTTTTTATGAGCAAACAATTCAATGGAAAGTTCATGAAAAAGTAAATGGCAAAACTGTTTTCGTACTCGAGTTGATAGTCGCGTATAGGCGGCGTTCTGTGATTTTAGCTTGATGTGTAGAACACTAATTTAAGTGTATCTTTATTCATATATGTATATGCACATACACATCGGAACTTTCTTCAATTGTGTATGAAGTTGAGGTCAAGACAATGCCTCTGTTACTAGCAGTAACGGCTTGGTTTTCATTTAATTACTTGCGAGCTAATTATATACTGCTCAAACTTTGCTAAGGATCACTTTTTATAGCATGTTTAATTTGAAGTGTTTATTATTAAAAACAGGCTTTACACAGGCTTGCTAGTTTGCTCTTGAAAAGCTATACCCACGAAAAAAACATTGCCTTGACAAACACATTGTGAACATGCTTCAAATCTTCACTTGTAGCTCAATCATTCATCATGAAAGTTGTTTGAAATGGCTAACTATCGCGTAAGAGGACATTTTAGCTTAGAAGAAATGAACAGGGGGTTGGGATGCTGGAAGGAGGAGCGTCACAACGTCATGTGGCACGTCAACTTGGCGTTTCACAGAGCGTTGTAGCCAGGATGTGGAGCCGCTACCAAATGCATGGCGATGCTATCCCCAGATATAGGGGAGGTCGTCAGAGGGCTACTACGCAGGCACAAGACCGTTTTATCGTGGTACAAGCCCGACGTCATCGCTTTATGAACGCCACGGCCCTTCAAAATGAATTACAGAATGCAACAGGGGTTCGGGTTTCAACTCAAACTCAAAGTAGATTCTGTGTTGATTTTACAGATAGCCGTGCCCGGGTGTGGAGAATAACCAATGAGCAGTATGCATCGCAAACCATGATCGTTATGGTGGGGGTCAGTAATGGTTTGGGCTGGGATCAGCATGCAGGGGAAGACCGATCTGCCTATCATTGATAACGGCTCTATGACAGCTCAGAGATACGTCGGAAAGGTCTTGGATGTATACGTTCGTCCATATGCTGGTGCAATAGGCCCAGATATCATTTTAATGGACGATAATGCCAGACCTCACAGAGCCATGGTGACCAATGAGTACCTCCAAGCTGAAACAATAGTCAGGATGGAGTGGCTTGCGAGGTCTCCGGACCTCAATCCCATAGAGCATGTCTGGGACATGCTTCAGGTTGCAATATCTGCACGCCCTGTTAAACCTATCACAATCGAGGACCTACGACAAGCCCTCCTAGAGGAATGGGTTCAAATCCTACAAGACAGCATACGTGGGCTTATAAGTAGCATGAGAAGACGATGCCAATCAGTAATCAATGTGAATGGGAACCATACACGATATTGAAAAGATCCTTTCACTTTATGCAGACTTTTACAACAATTTCAATTCTGACACGCATGCACTAAAACCTTCAAAAGTCACCCCAAGCTAGATTCAGCCAAAGTCACGCATCAATGATAAATCAATACATAAAAATAAAATCAAAAACACACATAATAATATCAAAACCTGCAAAATAACAATTTAAAACGAACGTAATCCAAAATTGAAGATAATGCAAAACAAGATAAAAAGTGATCCTTAGCAAATTTTGAGTAGTATATATTGTAATAACACTTTGTACGCAGAAACAATATATGAAAACGTCGATTATGTGGTTGGTGGGATCGAGGTGACCTAAATTAAAAAAAAATCAGATTAACCACTTAGAAACAAGCTAAAGTGATGTGAAGTTAAACATGCATGACGTATGTCGAAATCTTTTCTTGGTTTACACATATGACCGAGATTAATGTTTTCAAGCAAAATAAATTGCTGTTATTATCAATTGTAATAAAGATCGTAACTCTAGGCGTAAATATACATGTTGAGGGAATGGGCTTCATTTAAAACAAACAGCTATACATAGCACCATTTTCCGAAACAAGACAATGAACTAAAATAAATAATAAAAACAGACATAAGTGTAGTATAACGGATATATCGTTTTCAAATCGTAATGGATATTTCACCTTTTTCTCCACTTTAATTAAAAAACATTGCGTCTTAAAATTAAAAACATTAGTCACCCTTATTAACTTAAAATTAAAATAATTAAAATTATGAAAGCTCAATTATAACAATATGTACAACTCGCTTTTAGTTTGCACATATGTTTGGTAGGAACCAAGGAACAATTACCAATTTAAAAAAGCCTGTTTGTTGATGCCAGTGGAATTGCATTAGTACATATTAAACAGATGTTGAACAAAGCATGTCCTGTAGATCTATATTTAAAACTATTTCGAATCATTATGAGGGACTTACAACGCAAAAAGGCATAACAAATACGCATTTAGCTCAATATAACGACCTCAGTGCAGTGTAAATAATCATAGTATAAACCATTTTAAAGCAACGTATTGGATTGGTCTACATGTATTGTTAAAGCGGCTTTTTACTTGTCTTCGAACACTTCAGTCTTTCAACTTATTGACACTCTATCGGATGGTTTAGGTATGGCAAATGTCGGCGGTTTTATATGGTTTGGGTTCGTAAGTCTATTTGTTTGTTATTGTGTAAAATCGGAAAGAGCTCCAACATGGGAAAGTTGTGGCTGTCGTTGGGTCACATGGGAGGCCTGGTCTTCGTGCACGAAGTCTTGTGGAGGCGGTAGGCAGGAAAGGTCAAGAAAAGTGTGGGTTAACGATCTTGACAAGTGTGCATTTAAGGACTGTGCAACATACGAAAGTGGTTGGGATAATTTGGCTTGTAACACGCATTGTTTTCACGGCGGCACGTTTCACTCATTATATAGTTTATCCGGATATTGTTCATGTGCTGACGGGTTTCACGGCACGTGTTGCGAGGAGGGTGAGTTTGACGATCTACTTTATTTTTTGTTTTCTTATATGTCTTAAGATGTTGAATAAATTATTGATTTGGTCGCTGGCCATACAAAATAGGAACTACGAGCTACGATAAATGTTTTTTACC
Organism: Dreissena rostriformis; assembly: GCA_007657795.1. Classification (NCBI taxonomy): domain Eukaryota; kingdom Metazoa; phylum Mollusca; class Bivalvia; order Myida; family Dreissenidae; genus Dreissena; species Dreissena rostriformis. The sequence continues at coordinate 20,878 of VMBQ01002775.1, read as the reverse complement.
TGCTAGTGCAGCATTAGTTTCACACGAGAGCAAATTAAAAAAGGTTATAACAAACGACTAGGCCATTGGGCTTTATTTTACTTTAAGAGCTACACTGATGCGCATTTGTTGATCATCGTTGAAATGCAATTGTGAAATAAATGGGCATTTGCCTTAAATGATTTCCATTCTAGAAGTAAATTACATGGTGATATATCTGCTGTTTAAAAAGTTCTATTATAATTCGACCCGTTTGTGTATATGATATTTTAACTTATGAACAAGTAATTAAAAAACAACATTATCCTATAAAACAGTATTATATGTTATGAAAACGGAATGCTTTCAGAGATCAAGTGCGGAAGTCCAGGCTCAATCAGCCATGGTTCCTACACCGTTGACAAGTACACGTACAACGGGAGGGTCGAATACAAATGTGACGCCGGATACATGTTCAGAGATCCAACCCGTAGTAGTGTGCGCATATGTAAAGGATCATATAGTGGATATTGGACTGGGAACGCCCCAGAGTGTGCATGTAGGTACTCCAAACCTTTAAAATGCTATAGGAAGTCCCCATACCTAACCAGTGCAAACGTCTGATAATATGTACGTGTCATATACGCATATACTTACCCACTACTTATTAGCAGAAAGTTGTGATAGGAGTTAATAAAAAGATGTTTTGTTTATCTTAAACGTTTATTAAGACACTCAATAATTGCAAAAGGTTTTGCAACGCATGAAATAATGATTAAAAATGCGCATGGAGAGTCTTTATGTTTTTTAAAGGTTTCATCATCAAAGACTTTTTTGTTCTAAATATATGTTAATGCCCGGCAATGGGTCATTCATGTAATTTTAGGCACTTACTAGTAAATTTTAGTTATTATATATTGTGTATTGTAGATGCTCTTTCCTGCAATAGCTATCCTTGCAAGAATGCGGCAACGTGCTCAAATCTGCCGGGAGACTACAAATGCACATGTCGTCAAAATTGGACAGGAAGAAACTGTGAAATAGGTAGGGGATGCACATAATGCGTTAGAATCGACTTCTTCGGAGGCATACGATCATGTTAATCGAGTAAATAAGCTACGTTTCATTATATCCGAAAACATACTTATTTTATTTATCCTATGAGTTCATAGATTAAAATGACATATCAAACCATGTGTCATGCAATGATTTGTTCTTATCAAGAAAGTTTAAGATGTTTATCACGATTCCGTTCAGTTAAAGATAAGTCGTAATTATTGCTATTTGCAACTTTGAATGTATGGTCTTTAGAATGATTATATATTGTTATCTCACTGTTTTATTTAGACAAATACGCGTTTGAGTTGATGACCTTTTTTTTAGATATTCAGCCACCGATTGTATCTAACTGTCCTGGCGACAGAACGACATACGTTATTTCGATGACAAGCANGCTGCTTATGATGATGATGATGATGATGATGATGCACATCTTTGATGCACATGCTTGATGACGTAAAAATATCCCCTTTTTGTCTCCCCTGATTTTTTGAAAACGCGACAGTCGACAGGCGATATTATAACAGCGATATTTGAACAGTATAATATCGCGTGTCGCCGCGACTGTCGTGCAAAATATCGAGTATCGCTTCGTGTGTCGTGTGTTGCGGTCTGAAATTAGACCGCGACAGTCGACAGGAGATATTATTACAGCGATATTTGAATTATATAATATCGTGCATCGCCGCGACTGTCGCGCAAAATATCGCGTATCGCTTCGTGTGTCGTGTGTCGCCCTAGATGAAAGAAGGGCGATATTAAAGATGGCACTATCCGGATTCCGTACAATAGTGTACATGTGTTTTGTACTTGAATCAGGTTTCTAATGTTCAGCAGAATAACATATACATTTTAATAANTTTTTTTTTTTTTTTTTTTTTTTTAACGTATTAACTGTTGCAAAAATAAGTAATAAGATCGTATTCACTCTCTTTAAGTGTCAGTATTATTTCTCGCTCTACAATCTCATAAGTACGAAATACTTAAGTTTAGCTATCAAAATCTTGTTTTGACACTTCGCAAAACAAACGTTAATATCTGAGCATCTGAGCGCATTGCTATGTTTAATATTTTGAATGACTGCAACGCTCATCACTGCTTCATGGCATGATTAACTACCTTATCGAGACGTCATATAGTTGTGGCCCAACTTTAAGTATGTATTTATACTTTTTGTTTTCTAAAATATGTCCGATTTAAATTCAACAAACACGTTCCTCCTGATTTAATTAATTATAGTAATGCGATGTGTGGGACATTGATTTCGTCAACAGATTATACAGAAAGTCACCACTCTGGTTTCGCGTCTAATGTTTTTTTTCTATGTTATTATATGTTTACTTAAAGTAAAAAGTTTGTCGTAGCCTTTCGATCGTATTCAAATCTTGATCTTAACACTGTATAACGTATTTTATGATGAAACTATCAGTATTTATATGAAAACTTAGGGACAACACTCATGTTAAACATAAAGCAAATGGTTATGTTTGCATTAAATGAAGCTGCCGATATCATGACTTCGAAACAAACAAAAATCGAATTGTACATGAATTACATTTGCGGTGAACATGTTTGAATTGTTGATCTGGTAGTCAATATGGCAATATACAAATAACTGCATCAAAACTTACGTATGCTCAATGTTTAAAAGTGTGTGTGTGCTTATGTGTTCTATTAAAGCCCAACCATGCCCAGTGCCCACTCCTCCAAAACACGGAATGGTGGTATGTAATGGCTGGAACACCGACTATGCCAATGTTTGCAAGGTGTACTGCCTTGAAGGCTTCACTCTGCCACCGAGTTCAAAAACAGCATAATCTTTGTGTGTGTTGCAACCGGCATGTGGCGTCCGCAATCGTATCCTCAAGAATGCATCCCAACTGGTAGGTGCAACACAATAAAACGGAATTTCTTTCGACAGAAAATCTTTTCATCTTTTCAAAATATGTTTAATTCAATATTTTTTTTGGAACTGCCCCGTGCAATGTTAACTTATCTGTCAATAAGGGCTCTCGGTACCCCGTAAATCACTTTGTGCGTAACATTTGGGCGTGCAAAGACAGTCGCCTTATTAGTATTCATCCTCGTAATGTATTACATATTATATTGGAATCTAATATTTTTATAAATTGATAACATTCCGTAAATAAATGTCAAAGTACAGATGAACAGAGTACACCCCTGCAGATACACATACAATAGGCTTTGTTTAAATATCAAGTGTGATGCTTTATTCGATTTCAGGCACATTTGTTAGCGATAGCTCCGATACAGTGCCAACATTTACCGAGTGTTCCAGTTCTAACGCAGCCGTGGGAAAACAATATATCTCCGATCTGTGGAGATCCGGGTTTCATATGGTCTGTGCTGACTTTACATCCCAATGTACTGCCAGCAAAACTGTCATCAAATGTGGCTAAATGTGACTGATGAGGCCAACTGCATAAATTGATACAAATATTGAAGTATGGTTGCAACTGAACAATCCGTTTATATAGCTTCATATACTTACCAAGTTTGAATTATTATTAATAGTTATGATCTTCACTCACGTTTCTAAATTAAATTATGATTATGTTCGTATGCTAATGATGTAATAGCCTATCATCAATGTAGATATGTAAATGCAGACACTTAACTCATATAAATCATTTTGACATTGCGATCTTTATATGTATAATAGCCTGTCATACAATTGAAAAATATAAAAAGATATATCAGTAAATATAGCCATCATTCTACATATAAATGTATAACTTAACGACAGCCATAATTTGTCCTCTGAATCTACTGTGATTAACGGGTCTACTTGTCAGATTAGAACGTTTTTACAATGACCAAATGCATTTATACTCTTCCAGTAGTTTTGTTTGTCTTTGTTTGGTAATTAATTTCTTTATATTTATAATTCGCAGTTAAATATCGTACACTTTAATTAGAACTGGCGCCATTTTAAAAAAGCATTGAATTATTTTTGGTGGACTTTGGCTTCATTTGCATGCATATTATACCTATTCAGCTAAAATCACACACTTGTCGCACGGATACCCTTATGCAAAACGCTTAAAGTGATTTATTAATGGCGCATACATACACGATACACGTTATTTGATAAGGAATTGCAAGATAAATTGTGTTTTCAACGGGAATAAACGTAATAATTGGTATATAAGGAACCAAGAGCGACAATTAAGAGAAAAAAAAGAGTATACTATTGGCATTTTGTTTGGCATTTTGTATGCTGACACAAGTACCTTTTTACATCGTTATTTTATATATTTGCTAAAATCCAACGCTTAAACTGTACTTCATAACAAGCTGATAATGCTGTTGGTTCATGTGCGGTAAATTGTCATTGTTTCGTATGACTCCTAAGTTACTGAAGTTTAACAGTTTCATATCGCATGTGGTTTCCGTTTTTTTTACAACTTATCATTTACTGTTTGTGCTGTATCGGTAATAGGAGTATGAAATAAGCTTTTTACTGTAAAGTGATATGTAAAAGCGTGTGTGCCTTTTTTCGCTACACGCGGTAAAACATGCACTGGTTCGTTATAATTGCAACCATATCAATGTTTCATTCTTGATCCTAGCAATATAACCAGATGTAACATTTTGAAATAACACATATAGTAAACATTAAATGCAATCACACTTATGTTAAGTTTGTGGTTCAAACAATTGAATAATTAGATAAATTTTGAAATAACAAATGAAGAAAACATGAAACTCCAAAAACATTATGAAGAGTGTTATAATTAAGTATTGTTTCTTTTAGCTAGTATTATTAAGAAATACACGACAGACATACTCGATAATCTAATAATTTCAACTGGAATAAACGCACTTGGAGCGGTCAATAAAAAGCACAAAGGATTTAAACTGGTTTAATGGCTAGCATTACACAAATAAATGCATGCACATGTATGTTCATTTTCCATTTAACTTAAATAAAATCATAAGCCCGACATTCAATTATATATCAATTGTTTAATTATAACCATTTAATAATTAAATGGAAAGTAAGTTGGTTACACGTTTCTATCGTTGATTAAATGAACTGAAAATATGTATATGCATGTTTAAATAGCACCAGCTCTTATGTAAGAAATCTTCTTTTTATTTCGTTGAAACAATTTTGTTTGTAATCATTGTGATTGTGTCTATGTTGGAATGCAATTGATGCGAATGACATATATGCTTTATGTTCTTACTCGTTTACAGGACAAAATTATTTATTAATGATGAAAGCTTCGGTCAGCGCCTTGGAACTGTCATTGCAAATAATACTAATTTATCGACATGTCTGAACTGTCACTGTTAGTGTATCCAGTTAATAAGTGTGTGTATGTGTGTGTGTGTTATGTGCGTGTGTGTTGTGTTGTTTTGGAGCTGTACTTTGTTTATATTAACAGGCTTAAATAAAGTAATTAAAATTTAGTATTTGCTATAATTCTCATAGATACGTATTGTTTTGAACATTTGCATCGTATTTTTTACTTATTTTACATCAAACAGCTTAAACACCGCGTCGCAGTACTCCTACAATTCTACTGTTTTGAACATCAGCTTTTAGTTTGAATTTAGTTCAGTGGTATATTATGTTTTATATAAAGGTTTGGTCACACGTAGACATATAATTTCAATTATGCTCGAGGCTTTTGATATCTCTCTCCTCTGTCAGTTGAAAAGTGTTCATATATGGTGTAAACTACTGAACATTTAAACACAATGTATAGAAATGTCAAAACTAGAAACAGTATAGAATAAAGGGACGCAACTCTTAATGTGTTTTTCTTTTGTTAAAAATAATTTTCTGGAAGTCGGATGAGCAGTGCTCATTTTCACGTATTTTTTTAGCAAGAGTATCAAAGTGAACTTGTTTCGCTGATCTGACCAGAATATTAACAAAAGTAAGTTGTTGGAGATTCAAGTACCACCGTCTGTCTAAATTGGTAACCTTGCCTTTCTTGTATAAACGTTTACGGCGTTGGATTTCCTTTCGTGTGTAATTATGAAGCCATAGCGGATTAGCTGATCTTACTGTAACAATTTTGTTATGGGAGAGAAGTGTCACAGAATAAGATAAGTTGAAGTTTAAAATTATAGGTATGTAAATCAATATTATTATCGCAACACTTATGCCAATCATAGTTTTGCACTAGGTGTCTTAATGTAGTGCAGTCCCCATCTGTGTATCTATTTATTTAAAGTTTACCAATACCAATATTTTTTGTTGAGGTTTATGAGGCAATACCGGACAATTATACCGGACTTGTTGGTTGAAAAAAAGTTCTCACACGTCATTTGTTATCACTGTCAGTAAAGATGATATCAAGCAAAGGTCAATAATAGATTACGAGGTTTCAGTGAAATGAGTAGGTTTATTAATAATCTGGTAGAGATTATATCATAAAAGAGGTATGTCTATATCGATTTTACAGTGTTATTTATTTATGTCGAAATTTAAGTCACAAGTGATAACAAAATTTGCAAAACCTGCTTTCTGTGTTTAGTGAGAACCGTACGTAATAACATCCATGTGCATTTAATATTTCAGTTTCAGTAGATGCTAGAATATTGAAGCCATTAAGGTCAGCAAATATAATAGCTATCTAGTTAAGGAAGCTCTAAACGTTGTAATGGACGATTTTAAAATAATTCGTAAACGCACCAGTTATTGAAGATGAGGAAGATGTACCAAAAGATGAGGAAGATGTAACAATTATATGAGAACATTCTTTTCAAAAGCAATATGAGCAATCGGGAAATGTGTTCAGTATATTGTTCGGTTTTTATTTTCGAAAAGTGTTATGAGATGTCAACATTTATAATAAATAACAACAGCAAACATATTTAAGTATTTCCTCCTCATAAAACCACCACACGAAACTGAACGGAACAGCCTAGATAGTAGTTTGTGTACTTTTTACAAAGTTTCTCAATTCTAGGCGTGTCAAGATGCAAGGAACTTGAATAATGTAGTGTTTTAAGTACGTGAGATTTTTAAATTTCGACTTGGTAAGTGTGATTTATCCATTGAAATGTTCCTTATTGCGATGATATAAGTGATGTTTAAATGCTTGATAGATGGTTGAGGAAATGCAAATAAATTGTATAATTGTGTAAGTGGTTTTGATAGCGAACAATAAGGATTCAAATCAAGTTGTATACGTATTTTCCTTGTATTGGTAAAAGTTCTGATCTTATTTCGATACTTGTCTTCATAAAGTAGAGGAAAGGGAATACAGAACACTCCCTAAAGTGTATTTTGGTATATAGCATACGGTACACACATACATGATGCGATACCTAAGTGATATAATACTTGAGTTTACAAGCTTTTTTCCCCAAATAAACTATGCGGGTTTATATGTGTCTAACTATTCACAAACTTTGCGACATATAAACCCCAATGCTGCTCATTTTTGAATTTACCGTTTCCACTTGTTGAGAATTTCGTTGTTGTATAATTGCCTGGCACTGTATACGGCATTGGCAACTCGCCTTAAAAATAAATGACAAGTTGATGGGAACAGAATTCTTGCTCCTGGTGATGTTCTTGATTTTCAAAACTCCTCTATATACGTGAAAAAGTAAATACCTTAACACACTTCGTAATACCGTTTAGACCTTTACAATTTAAGATACTACTTATATTGTGTCTTTCATTTGTAAAGAGATTTTATTTAAGACCATTTTACTTATTCCACACATATTATAAAAATTATACAATTAATTAATATTTAGCATTCTATATACATTCTGTATACGTATATAGATGGAACATACTTCGTGGGTTTTGAACTGACGCACGAACTGATGTGCTACCGCTGGGATATCATCGGACTAGCCGAAATCAGGTGGCTAGGCTTCGGTGAAACATCAACAGACGAATGGTACAATATATGGTTCAGCGGTGAGGATTCCATTCACGGAATTGATTTCATCGTTAGGATTGATGTAGTCAACAACGTCATCAGTTGCACCCAAGTGTCCAGCAAACTCATTTTCATTTGTATCTCAGCTAGACCCCACAACATCTCCATCATTAAAGTTTTAGCATAAACAGTTGATTACGAAGGCGAGTGGATTGAACAGTTCGATGTCGAATAAGAGCTCAGCACAGTCAAGGTCTCGGCGAAAGACATCCACATTGTCCAAGGCGACTGGAACTCCAAGGTTAAACCAGACGCATACCAAGACTGGTCCGGAACAGTAGATTGATTTAGCTTAGGAGACTTGTGAGGAGGACCTTAGGAGGCATGTTATTGGAGGATTCAACATTGACGAAGAGCTGGTGAAAGTCATCCAATAACTCTACGGAAAAGGAGATGGACAATGTAAAAGAGTGGACATCCCTCCCTATGGATGAATTAATCTGAGCAGGCCACAACATACTTGACTGGAGGAGGATTTCTGTATAATCGTCCCTCATTTCCCCAAACGACAAGATCGTTCAATGGAGTGATGATGATGCTGCTGATGATGATATATGTATATTATTATGTTTCAATACATGTTTAGAAGATGGACACCACATCGGACCATATTTCCTAACACAAAATCAGGGTATCTTAATGATTATTCTTGAATTAAATGTAAACAAAACATTGTGTAATAGCTTCACCAAATAAGTCGTGAAAATATGTGAAACATAAAATAAAAGTGTTTGCCCCATCTGAGGTTAAATCTTTTCATAATAATGAACAAAAAACACCCAGTTTTTGTTCAGAGTTCTCCATTTAATAACAAGGCTAGGAGAGTTCTTTCCCTTTGTAAACAATATTGTCAACGATAAATAGAGAGGATATTCATATGCAACGTCAGTATGCAATGACAATAAACTTCAATAATACACAAACACCTTGATTCAACTAAATAATATACTGTTGTAGCAATTGTCTTAAAATGAGAACTTTTTTTTAGTAGGTTGTGGTCATGTTCATGAACTAGTTTAGCTCACCTGAGCACACAGCGGTCGAGGCGATGCTGATACAGTTGAGAAGGCATGGAGAGAAGTTCTCTAGACAATGATTGATGTACAGATGTTTGCGGACTATGGTGTAACTGGTGGATAATGTGTGTGGGTGGGTGTTTTTGTTTGATGCATATAACAGCAACAAAACAAGGTATGTGTTTGTGAAACACTATATCCCCTTTTGAGCGATTTTGACCCATATATTTGACCTTTGACATTGAAAAATGACCATGACCTTTCAGCACTCAAAATGTGCAACTGAATGAGACACACATGGATGCCAAATATCAAGTTGCTATCTTCAATATTGCAAAAGTTATGACCAATGTTAAAGTTTGTGCAAACAAACCAACAAACAAACAAACAAACCAACAAACAGACAGGGCAAAAACAATATGTCCTCCAGTATAGACTGGGGTATATAAAAAAGACACATGTTTGCTACCTGTTTGACGGAGACAATGGATGTGAACTAGGTCAAAAACATTGTATTCCCATTACTACGGCATTATCCAAGCTCAAAGAGTAACAAATACACAAAACAATGTTAAAATGTATAACCATATTTAAAAGGAACCTATAGTGTACATGATATACAAGTTAAATACTACTGTGATCTATTCAAGTAGGGAATAATAAAGAATAACCAATATGTAATGTGTTAACATATCAATAATGATGTGATACATGAACATCATGGTTTAATAAAATACAATTTGTGTTGACAGAGATCACTCCCTTAGACTATTCCCGGTTGTATTGATTGCTGTTGTTGTGAAAGTAATCACGCAAAATCGTGTTTTGACAGTCTTATTGCGTAAAGCAATTATACGTTTATATTCAGAGTTTTTCGGGACTACCGGACTTTAAAAGTCCCAACATTTGTTTAAATATTTTAAAACAAGCTGTTAATAGACGTTTATGCTAAAACATAAACTGCCTTGGGCATTGTCATCACATAAATGTAGATATTTGTATGTGAATCAATAGCTAGCTGCGCAGCTTTATTGAAACCATTGTATATCTTAACTAAACAACAATCAACGAATGAAATTATTCTTTTGTGTTCAGTGTTACAGAGAAGGAGGGCATTATTGCCGTCACCACAGAAGCAAATAACGTTTACATGGACGTCCCTGTCAAACAGCCGCCGGAAGTATGTGTAATGTGTTTTATATACATTTAGGTAACACATTACATTCCGGTAACTAATTACATGCCGGTAACATGAAGTGACTGAGTCAGCTTGTGGGCACCCTTTTCAGTCTGCGAGACTTGACTGAGATAGACATTATTGCATCAAGAAATTGGTAATCAACCGGTCCCATTTTTCCAAATACAACTTTGTTGGGGAGTTCTTATAGAAGCTATTATACAAACAACGGAAACTGGATAGGGCTAAGCTAAGTAAGGGCTAATTGTTGTTTTTCTTTTAACTTGTAATTCTTTACCCGAAAATAAAGTCTGAGATTTTGTATAAGTGAGTCATAATGTTGTTGGTCATACCGCATACATTATAATATGTTTATGGAGCGAGCATCCTTACTAAAACATTTTTAAAGCAAATACAGTGATCCTTCAAATAAGTCCTCAGCATGAATTGTGAATATGCATCATGCCAAATGGTCAACACATTCCTGACTTATTTGCCCTTGGAAATCGAAGACAATGCTGGGTGCTGCACAGGCTTATCTGAGACCGTTTACGCACATAAATTAATCCCCATTCAGGCACACACTTGAAACATACTTCCTTTTTAATGCTCCTGAATTATATTATGCACAACATAAAATAGTTCACAATGCATCTTCATTGTGGTTTATTTGCCAAAGGAGCACTTATGGACAGGCTAGTGAACGAAACTGGCAAGCAAAGAATTGATGTAGAAAAGACTGTATATTGGTTAAACTAAAACTATCCACTATTGCTTGCACATTTGGAGATTACCTTTTTCAAATTCGATAGGATATTGTGTCTTTTAGTGTAGCTCATTTGTATATGTGATATTTATTTAAGTATGGTATGGAGCTGGTATTATTTTATACTTGCTGAACAGTGTGTTTCTTCCGAATCGTATGTTTGTAAACTTAATATTTGAATATTTAAATGATAGTCAACACTTAATATAAATCTTATGAAATCTGGAAAATCTTCGCTACTGTTAATTACGTAAAATATTTGTTTTACGGATATTTTGTTTTTGATGTTGGATTTGTGATATTTGTATTTAGTATAATGGTTCATATGATTTAACATATGTTATCACTGTTACTTTATTGCTCAACATATTAATTGTTTAATTGATTTAAGTTTATTGTATATATTCGTATTATGGCGGTTTTGTAAGCGAGTTGCCAAAATGTATAAATAATACATATAAGAAACAAATTTCACAATATTTTATATATTTTTAGATTTTTTTTAAAATCGTTTCGGTATATTAAAAACATCCCATTGTCTCAATGGTTTTCTTATAACCTGGCGGAAGTGAAAATAATTGAGCCATGTCATTTCATACGCATGGGCTTGGTTCCTACATCAAATGTCAAGGTCACATTTCTGGATCAAATATAAGACATCAAGACTTAAAACAAACTTTGTTTTAAGCGTAACTTTGTCCATCGTGGATGTATTTTCAAACAGCAAATGGGTTGAAGTGACAGACCATGTTTGACCCAGGCCCAGTCAAAGGTCAAAAGTCAATGCACAATATAAAGAAGTGAAACTCCAGAAGCTGCAGCAGTATTGCATTTCTTTCATACACACCTTCGTGGTCCTTTATTTATGGCAAGGAACCAATTGCCAAAACGGTACAGTACGGCACAAAACGAAACAACATATACACATAGTAGAATAAAACTGGGGTCACCGCCTTGGAACGGTCAATGCTAAGCACTGGGGGTTTAAACCGGTTATAAAGCGCTCAACCTCACACTTGGCCCAGCAATTTTCATGATACATATAAGTGTAAATAAAATTTAACCTCATAGCATTGCAACTCAAATTAAAAAGTAATAAAAGGGAATTAAAACGCATTCAATTTAATTACTATTTAATTACTCAATGGTAGGAAGGAGACCAGAGCAACAGAGTTACAACTTTTTGAGGCACGATGAAATGAAATTACTAACACGCATCAACTACATCCCTTCTTTTTACAAAAAGATTTAAGAATATAGCATCATATAGTTAATATTTCAGATCATCATCGCGCACCTACAGGAAGAAGCAGCAATATTGGGTGTAAAAGATCCAAATTACCTACTTGATTGTTTATGTGACTAATATACTAAAATGCAAATGAAAATGATTGTTATACCTAAAAAGAATAACCGTATAGACTGAGGCGATAATTTATCGAAATGAAAATTACAATGATCAAAAAATGGGGGCTGCGTGATATATACACGCGTATATTATTAAAAATAAATAAAACGAAGCTTAAAAATAAATCGATCAAGAAACTACCATCAGAGAAAAAAAAAATATTAATAAAGTTGAACGATATAAACTCGAGTACATGTACCTATCATGTAGCTAAAACTGTGTAAGTTGTTCGGAGCGATGACGTATTTAGGAGCGAAGACACGATGACGTCACCAGTAACAAAATTAAGCATTTTTAAAGGGACTGTACTGAATAATCGAATTACCAACGAAATTAAATATTATTAAAGCGGCTGTACAGTATAATTGAAATACTAATAAAACCAGCTATGCTTATCGAACATTATAGAAGCAAACATATAAAATTGTCATTACATTAATTATTCCAAATTTTAAGAGAAGAAAGATATAGTGAATCGAAAACTAACAAGCATGTGTTTTTAAGTACATCAGTATCATATCCCTTTGATAAAAAGGAGCTAATTAAATTAAAAAGTGTATTACTAGCATTTGCTTTAAGATATTTACATTTGCGAACACGCTTCAAAACATCTCCATAAAATGATGGTTGTGAAATTCCATTAGTTAAATGCCATTTTAAAGAAACATTATATTTTGAAATTAAATCACTATATTTAGAGTGAAATTTAGCGAATTTACGCCGAAGGTTATGATACAAAAAACCTTGTTTTAACAATTTCTTAGTTAATAAACGATTACGATCATTAAAATCTTTAACACAAGAACATGCTCTAGCGTATCGTACCAACTGCGAAATGTAAATACCATAGGAAGGACCTTTAGGGATGTTACCATCTAGGAAAGGAAAATTCACAATTTCAAAGTTAAAGTCGTCCCGTTTGTCGTATAAACTTGTTTTTATCATATTATTATTTATGGTTAGATGTAAGTCTAAAAATGCAGCATCTATATTTGATTGACACGATTTATTTAAGACTAGTTCTTTTGGATAGATATTGTGAATAAATTGTTCAAAGTATGGATTATCTAAGTTCAGTATGTCATCAATGTATCTACTTGTTAGGTTAAAACGTTGAATCAAATCTAGTTGTTTAGTTTTTGATAATTCTAACATAAAATCCCTTTCATAACAATATAAAAATAGATCAGCAATAAGCAGGGCACAATTAGTACCCATAGGAACACCGATAATTTGTTGAAATATTTTACCATTAAATTCAACAAACAAGTTATCCAGAAGAAAAGTAAGTGCTTCACAAAAGTCAAGACAAGTCCAGATGATGTATTTGTCCAATATCTGATTAGTAAAAAAATATATTTTAGAGTTTAAAGCAAGATAAGAACACTTCTCTCTTGCACATGTTTTTTCAATCAGTGAAATGAGTTTTGATTTTATTAAAATGTGAGAAATCGTTGTATATAGTGTAGTCAAATCATAATTGCTTACTTGTGACACCTTATATTTTCTCATTTTAATTTTATCAATAACTTCTAAGGCGTTTTTTATTGACCAAAATAAGTTTATATTACTATTTTCATAAACTGTATTACAATATTTGGCTATATGATATCTAATAGCACTCAAGGCGGATATTAGGTACACTGATAATTGCTTGGTGGTACAAGACACTGAATTAGCGATAAAACGACTTTTATATGGCGTTTTATGTAATTTAGGTATCCAGTAAAGTCATGGCAATTTCTTGTTAGCAATATTTACGTAAACATTTAGATTTATGCAAGCATACTAAAACGCTGTAGAACTTGGGCGCTTACATGCGTTATATTGTTTGTACGGATAGTAAGTCTTATTTCGGAAACATCAGATACTTTCCTGGTGGTTCCAATCCATTTACTTGATAACTATCGATAAGACCGGCGGGTTTCCACGATCCATTTTCTTGATAACTATCGATAAGATCGGCGGGTTTCCACGAATTTAATTGCAAGTGAGTTATCAACAAAATCCCGCGTGCATAAACGAAACGTTTTCTGTTTATATTTTGTGATTGTTGTCTTTTATCGGGATCGATAAGCTGCAAAATCCAAGAAATCAAATGAAATAAACACTAATGTTCCGCATGGAATGTGTAAGGCATTACTTAAACAGTCTACTAACGTCAGTAGTCAAGAAATTGCTTTACTATACAAAGGAATGTCATGCTTAAATTAACATGCGTGGAATGAAATATGGCAAACTAAACCATTTTGCTTTTAACCAGTTTCGTATTCGATAATTGTAATGATGCGGTAAATTTTAAACCGCATACGTATGTTTATTGTTTGTATTGTATAGTTGTAATCAAATTCAAATACGGCTACATGAACATACTCCCATGTTTATATGTATACTACACTTAATTGGTATGAAGACATGTCCTTTGTAAGACGTTTGTTCGTCAGAATTAATGGTTTGATAGCCGGACAGGTTGCCTCTTTTTAGTAAATCTATGAATTTGACGAAAACCAGTTGAATATAAAAACACTTTGACAGCATTGATCAATTCCAAGTCCAATAGTGCATATTATCGCCAGGACTTTGTTTACAGATTTCTGGAGGACTTTCGGACCATTAAATAGTGTGATGTAGCAGAGCTTGTCAGTACTTATTCTTCATAACTCCTAACCGAATTTCTTAGACATAAGATTGACAAGTACCAAGTATTTTGCACATCCACGCCATATCGTCGGCGGCATGGCGGAACGTTTTGACTCTTTTTTCTTTTACCATAACTTATATCCAATACGTCACAGGGTTTATCAGTAACACGTATGAGTTTGTATACTTTGCCTTTGGAACAGATAATTCAAAGCATAGGGTATGGGAATTTGGATATATATATAAAGCCAAACGTATTTGGCAAAACAAGAAAAAGCTGAATCGTATGCATGGTGCTTAGAAATTACAATAACTTGATATCTTCAATTCAAACCCCTACCATTTACTAAGAGGTCGTCTGCTCTGCACAGTCATTCAACAGATACGCGATTCGGGAAGTCTTCAATTTAAATTGAAATAATATTAACACCTCTCGTGGTGTCTATACGTTGTAACATCGTGATGTTACACACCATAATTAATGTTAAGCATTCATAGCAATCTAATTGATGGATGCAAATTACATAATCGACGACAGTGGTTCAAAAGCCGACATTTTCACATTCATCGTCACAACCGCATAAAAAAGACTCAACACATAGTCAGCAAATAAAATACACGACATTGAAATCACAACAAAAAGAGAAGACACTATCAATCGAAAAGACACCATTAATGTAAATTGAAAATGCCTTGCTGGTTTTATACCACAGTAATTACGTAGCTTAGATACATGGGCCACATATGTGTGTTGTAACCGAGATTTAATGAGTAAACCATATGGGCTGAAACTTGGCCCCTTATTGACTGCATGTGTGTCCCATATGGGCTACGGAAACACATGTGTTGACCTTTTAGACAGATTACTAAAACATATACAATCTTTAAGAAGAGGCATACATACAGAATGGACATCCTACCCAACAATACGCTCTGAGAATGACAGAAGTCCCTCCAATTTACCAAGTTTAAAACAATATATACATATAAATAACATTAAATTGACTAGATATGACACAATCTATATAGTATTTTAATTTATCTTCCTTTACTCTTACTATTTGTCACAATTTAACCAGACATATCCAATATTATATTAAGATATTCAATTTATCACAAATATAACAACTTTGTTTATAGAATACATTAACAGTTCATGTGAATATTACATTTATTTGCAACCAAACATGTGTGGTTTAATGTTTTGGCAAAATTATTGTAATTTAGTAGATCCCTATAAAGTTTTGAATTTCCAACCTTAAATCTGATGTTTCTTTATTTGATTTTTTTGGCATATTCATGTTTATACACTTACATTTTGACTTACGTTGCCCACACTTATACTTTCAGTAGTTCCTGTGCAGAGAATATTGGAGTCTTCTCAGATTTTTTTTTACATGGATTACATTTAACTTCATTTTCGTTTCACACGGTAATAAAGTAGCCATCGGTTAGGCATATGACAGATATACACACTTTTTATATAAATATATCATACATAAAACGAATTGTTATATACAGACAGGAAATACAACATAAGTAATGCGTCTTAGTATAACGACGAATAAACACATAAAACAGAATTACATAGTGACACACAGAAAACAAGACATAGCGGGTACATATAGTTGATTGTTATTTGATCCTGCTTAGCGGAAGCGATAGCCTAAGCAAGATCCATGGATATCTGTTAAACACAGTTAATTACGTCACAAAAACTTCTCGCAATGATGTTCAGCGTCGAACAGTGCATTCAATTATTTGATAACGGAGCTTGTTTGCGAAGAAATGTCTTTATGCACTCGATTGAGATATCGGTTGTAAGTTAGGAAACCCCGACCAAATGGCAAGTACTTGATAAATCGGTTTCATCTAAATGAACTTGTTAAAATGTGTATTTCCCAAATACAAGCAGGTTCGAAGCAAAAAAGAGCACCTGACGTAGAACTACATGTTCTACTGTCAGGCGGCATTTGTGAGAAAACGTAAGGCATTATCGCGAGAATAACCTAGGTATGACTGTCACTGTTGTGATAAATTATTGCAGTATATCTATTTAGCCTTGACCGAATACCAGCAGCCAATCAACATGTGAGTCACATGGTGGTGAGACTAAATTGTGTGTTCTAACTCTGACGGGCTTCTAACTCTAGCGTTTTGTATTCGAGCAGTAGTATACGATCATGTGCTATGTTCCCAGCAGTAGATTTGTAGTTCACACTAGACTCCATATTGTCAGCACGGCATTTTTAAAAACCCATATTTTTCATCCTATCTTATAAATGGTATGTTTTTTTTCAGTTGGACATTTTCAAGGATGTTCGCTTGTCGTAGAGGAGAACTGTCGACAGAGGACGACTGTCGGAAAGTGGGTACCCCACCCGCCGAATCCTCGCTTCTCAGTGGTGTACAAAGTGATCCTGTGCTAGTTTCTGAAAATAACCTGGCTGCATTCTGTCCATGTTATGCTAAATGAGTTATTTTATAAATTGTATTTTATTCACAATGTTTGATATGCAGGTCTCACCACCTAAACTTATGATACTATTTACACGTGTTTGTGCTTGCGCCATTTCGAGAAAGCGATTTAAGTGTTGACATTATGTGATATATGTTCGATGTAAACTTCTATTAAATTCTATACAATACTACTTGGAACTTGTCATGGATGTAGTTTGTTGATCTTAAACATGACCTCCTATATGACGGTGTCATGTAGTTTACCTGTATCACTATTTCCTCATAGACACTTACACGTGTAAATTTTACCAATTTGTACATTACAAGTTTACTTGTATTGCTGTTTACAATACTATCGGGTAATTAACCTTTAAACATTGTTATTAATGGTCACCAGACCAGATCGCACTAGCGCATGTTCTAAAACATGGCATTCAGTTCCACTTTGTCGCCTTAAGTATTACCGTTAACCATATTCAATGTTTTTCTATTCGATAGAGATACGAAACCAAAACGGATTAGCACGTTTTTAAAACTGTAATATTTTCAATTCAATTAAATTGTGATATATTATATTATTATATATTATATTATAATGCTATATTTAATGTTATTATATAACATCATATTATATTTTTAATAAAGAATTGTATTGGTAAAATAAAAATTCGATATGAGTGAAACATTTTAGATTCTATATTATATAATAACATTATTACATTATAATTCATACGATTATATTGCAGTATATGTCATATATTTCATGCGGTTGTATTTTATGAAACATTCGTTTTAGCTGTATCAATAAAATATGTCGTGAACTAAAGTTTACAAGGGCATGTTCTCAAATAAACCACTTACTTTAAAACAAACGTCAACGAAGAAACAGTCTTTGTTTTGCCGATCATGTGTCTAAACAGTCATTGTAACGTGATACTATTCTATCGATTATGAGACAAAGAACATAATTACTAATTTACAAATGAAAGAGAAGCCCGGTCCTTGTTTTATACGTAACACATTTAATATTCAGTTACTTAGCTTTGTCTGTTTAATTATATTTGTATAGTGAATGGCGTTAATGTGCTATTCAAGATAAAAGCTTTGGGAGACGGTTGACGATTAGCGCCGATAATAACAGTTTCGATCTCCAATAGACTTGTGTCGTGTTCTGAGAAAACTGGGCCTTATGCATGTGCGTAAAGTGTCGTACCAGATTAGCCTGTGCAGTCCGCACGGGCTAATCAGGGACGATACTTTCCGCCTTAACTGGATTTTCGCTAAGAAGAGACATCATTTAAACGAAAAATTCCTTTAAAGCGGAAATGGTCGTCCCTGATTAGCCTGTGCGGACTGCACAGGCTAATCTGGGATGACAATTTACGCACAAGCATTATGCCCAGTTTTCTCAGAACACGACACATATTAACAGTTTCGATCTCCAATTGTATCCCTTGCAATGCCCGTTCCAATGTGGTGACTCCATTTGTATTCACATGTTTTCGTCTATGTCGAGATATTTTGTCTTTTTTTTTAAGTGGCGTGTTACCGGTATTGCCATAAATAAAAGACCACTTAGCGAGGCTCACAACGTTTCTGTTATGTTAGGTTTGAACTTTTAATGTCCACATAATGTTTGCTGTATATGACAATACATAATTATTTGCCATTACGATGCGTTGTTATAAAACAACGCTTAATCGTGGTTTGCTGATAAAAACAATGATAAATCGAAAATTACTTTTTGAGTTTAGCTTAATAAAAATATTTTAATTGTTAAATGTCAGACCATCGACACGACATGTTGCGTAAATGCGAATATATTTTTACATTGGCAAACAAGAAACAAAACGCATTTTCCTTATTATCTCATTTCTAATAAAAATAAGTAATATCGTTCTTATTTCGTAGATAATGGTGATAGAAAACTACTGTGTATTTGTTGCCGGCATCGCCAGCCGAAGTGGGTGGAGAATAAAATACCAACAACGGTTGATGTTTCTGTGTGTCTTATTCCCCGTGCAGACAATTAATACGAGATTAATCTGCAACAATAGAATTGCATTCTATAATGAAGATACATATTGTAATATGCAACAATAGCATTGCATTCTATAATGAAGATAAATAGAATAATATTAAGGAATAGATGATAAGTCATTTCAAAAACAAACATATAACAATACAAGCAATGCAATCGCATCAAAATGTTAACAGCACAACATTATTTCAATATAGACAGTGGCGCGAAGGATTAACAATCCCGTGCTCGTGCGCATAAACGGTGTTAGCATGAACTATAACAATCATGGTTAAACACTACCAATACTACAACTACAATACTTATACNACCTTAAATAAGAAACATACAATTTGATTATTTCCAGGTTGACCACCTCTCATCAGTTGGAGGCAGCACTTTAAAGATCATGACAAAACGGGTAATGAAAAAAGTTATGACCAGTTCGTTAGCCACCAACTTCAACTGGACTGGTGCTAAAGGCAAGAGACCTTTCCAGGCCTTGAAGATTGCAACAGTTATCCTTCGTAAGTGAAATTTATCTGTATAAATATGATAATGGAATATACAAACTCTTGATCAAAAACTGTATATTTCAATGAAAATATTATATATTTGAAATACATGGTCAGTTAAATTTTCAAAATTTCATACTGTGTGAATTATTATAAGAACGACAAATTAAGGAGATTTAGATTACAGAACTTAGCAATCTCTCAAACTCTTGACTACAACAAACCTAGGGATGCTAGATAAGATTAGTTTTTAGCTCGACTATTCGAAGAATAGGGGAGCTATCCTTTTCACCCGAGCGTCGGCGTTGGTGTCAGCGTCGGCATAACGCTTATGTTTAAGTTTGCGTACCACCTCAAATATTTCTGAAGTCCATTGACCTATTGCTTTGAAACTTACCACACTTGTTTTCCATCATGACCTCAACCACTAGACAAGAGAAGATAACTATGTCATGCATTTGTAGAAATTATGCCCTTTTTTCGACTAAATACTTCTGATACTATCAAGCACTGATAACAGTCGTAAATAAATTCTGAAGCCAAAAGTATAGAAATTACATAACCATCAAATTATTTTACAGGCCAACAAGAGCTATCAGTAAAACAGCCCGTTATACTGATAGCTCTTGTTGGCCTGTAAAATAATTTGATGGTTATGGAATTTCTATACATCCAGTACCATCCTGCTCTTGATAGCTGTACTTCTTTTTGTTAATACAGGAGCTGTGCGGCGCAATTTTCCGCAACAATCCAATAATGAAACGGAAATTGTGGTGAAGGATTGATTAAGGAATGCAAAAGACAGAGATGGTGGCAGAAAGAATAGAATGAAACAACAGGAGGATAGACAAGATGATAGTAATGATTGATTTTAGTTTTGCCTTCTACAAATCCATCTGTCCGTCCGTCCATCCCTCA
>VMBQ01002774.1:98350-122557 GCA_007657795.1 Dreissena rostriformis | reverse complement strand
TATAATAACATACATACTTTTGAACACTTCTTAAAATCCAAATACAACAATTTAAAGAGTTTCTATTTTACACGATGTTATGAAATTTTTCAATTTATAAAAACATGTTGAACATGTCTAGTAATTTGACAACCACACAAAATGAAGACCAGGTCAGAAAGTGTCTCTTTGCCTAGAACTCAGTTTCTATTTAAAGATATTTGATGAAGTGACAGTCTGAATACTTAATTACTCATGTTTGAAAATCAATAATAGTGAAATTCTTTCTGGCTATTGTTACAATCAATGAAAAAAGTAAATTATACATCATGTACAATAACTTTATAATACATAATATTATTGTAATGCTGTAGGATGAATCCACCATGATTCTTACCTGTCCCACCACCTGATACATCCTCATAGAGTCTGCAGACCAGTTCCCCACTCAGTGAGTACTTGTACAGTGCAGTACCAGAGGTAATAAACAGGTTTCCCTGGTGGTGGGCAATACCATAACAGCCATGTAACTGAAACTTCTTAGCTAGCACCAGCTGGCTCTGGTTGACTGTGATAAACTGGACCTCATAACCCACAGTCACTGCAACCTCACTGGGTGTGATCATGCACATGTCATGTGGTTAAGCAGTCACACCAACGTGACTCACCACCTTGTGATGCTGGTTCAGCAGCTTGACGTTGTTATTAACCCAGTCTGCAACCAGGACCTGCCCATCAGGGAGAACACATACAGCTGAGATCCAGCATGTGTTTGAATCACTAAATACTTTTACTTTGTGCTAAGACATCCCCTGCACAGAGAACACCTGGTCTGAAAAGTTCTCATTCATATAAATGTCAGACTGTTTTATTTTGTCCTGACATTTGTAACAGGCCATTAACGAGAGTTCTGGTTGATCCTTCACTTTCTGCATTGCATAAGAAAGTCGTAACAATTCACCTTCATGTCTGATGCAGGTGTTGATCACACTGACAAGAGGAGCTTGTTTGAGTGTCAGCTCTTTTTTATTTTCCTTAATAGAGCTATTTTCAAATTCTGTTAATAATAAATTTATTTTCTGACGAATTGTATCAACTGTATATTCCACATGTTCATATGTTTCCTTCATGGAGGTATCCTCACATTGCATTAAGAAAGATTGTATATTCAGCCGCATTGTATTCACCTTGTTCCGCTCAATTTTAGCATAGGAGCGCTGCATAGACCTCTTATTGTCATCCCTATACCTCTGGAGCTTCTTTAATCTTGACAGAGTATTTGGAACTCTGAGTGATAAGTTCTTTACATCTGATGACTGCCTTTTGACCTCAGAAAGAGCTGTCACTTGAGTGCACCGCCTGAAAGGAAAAACACAATTTCTATAATAAAACCTTCATAACAATCAAGATAAAGTGAATACATTTTTTAATGAATCGCATGCTCATAGACATGGATAAATTACTTTAAATATACATAAAACAAATTGTTATAGATATAATGTTAAACACATTTGTAAAGATCAAATCAATTCAATTTCTAACAAGATATCATTTTTTTAAGGTAAAAATAGGACATTGTTTATCTGGATTTCAATGTACGCAATTGTTTTTTGGGTGTTCCGATCCGTATCCTCATTATGATTGGAATTTCAACATTTATATCTATCTAAATACTTTTTGAAAAAATGTTGAGCTCATTTTAAACAAGAGGTGTATTTGTGAAACACAATGCCCTCTTTTGCGCTTTGAAGCCACACTGCAGCTATTTTAGAGAAAATTGTTTAGTTCAAGGCCCGTGACTTGGTATAAGATCAATGGAGCAGAACAAAACTCAAACTTGAACTGTAAGTAGACTCACACACCAAAAATAATGTCAGTATCTGAAAGAATTTCGAAAACAAATCCGAATGTGTTATTTTGACATCAGCAACAACAACAACAACAAAGGTTTATTGTGATATACAGGCCACCGGCCCCTAAAACAGTTATAGAACATAATTATATATATATATACAAAAGCATGTGTGCGCATAACATCATCAAGCATGAATTGGTATAGGTTTAACATATTGGAAAAGGTAGTAAAAGATAAGTTGCTACCCTACAATGTAAGAAACTCCTTACGGCTTACTAATGCAAGGTTAATATACGATGCTATGTCCTTAATATAAGTTTCATTTCGACTCGACATTGATATCAATACATTGGGATTTATAAGAATTTTACAAAAAATCCTTAGTCCAAAGCCCGTAACTTCGCCAAAAATCAATGGATCGGAATGAAACTCGAACTTGATCTGTTTGTCATGCTGGTAGAGCCACAGATCAAAAATCAGGTCAATATATGAAAGCGTTTAGGAAAGAAATCCCGAAAACTGTTATTTTAGAGAAAATTTTAAGTCCAAGGTCCGTAACTTTGCCAAAAATCAATAGACCGGAATGAATCTTGAACTTGATCTGTAAGCCATGCAGGTAGACTCACATACCAACAAGAGGGCCCTGTATCGCTCCACTGTTTTTTATGCGAAAAAAGCGTGCGATGCGCATGGGTTGAAATGTACTCAAGCATGTGACTTTCTCTTTCTATCCCTCGTCCCACTGGGCGCTTAAAGTTGAAAGAGTGAGCATTTTTATATATGGAAAACCTTACTACGGTGTTAACTAAACAGACTAAAAAGCCCGGGAATTGTCGCAAAGGTCCTTTGCTTATAACGTAGGTACATTTATCTTTCCAAAAGATATTGTCGTTCTTCCTTTTTCACATATTTTTAGATGCTGAAGATCAAATCTACGCATGTTCTACAAGATAAATGAAAGTTCCTTCATTCAATCATGAATCTTTTTTCCAAAATTCCAAAAAGTGTTTGTAGGTTTCAAAGTTTCTGTTACTTATATAGTTCATGACATATGCAAAATACCTAATGACGTAGATCACCTGAACTTTACTTCATTCTTGAGGCATTAGTGAGTGTAGCAGGATTGTTAACGTGGTGAAGAAATTGTTTATTGTACAAAGAAGATATTTGCCTGAGGAAACATAAAGTTACGAGTTTTTCAGGTTCATGAGGTGCCGAAAGGCAGTAGGAATGATAACTTTGTAGAAGTTGTATGTTAAACAAAGTAAATATTTATGAGACAAAAAATTGAATTATAATTCATCAAGATGTTGCGATCATGGCAACACTACTTGCATATGGCGTGAGGTTTAAAGAGATATCATGACAAACAAGTTATTCCAAGTGTATTTTGATAAACTTTTAGTTTGAGAAGAAAATAGTTTATTCATCCCATAATGAATAAATAGCAAAAACGCATAAACATGCAAAGTTCAACGACTTCCTGTGGCCATGTTTTTTTTGAAGAATCAAATTTTCTTGAACAACTTTTTTAATGGGAGCCTTCAAGGGATAAATTTGGCCCTAGAAGCATAATTTGAACAAACTTGGTAGAGAACTATAAGATGTCACTACATACCAAATTTGGTAGCCCTACGCCCAATGGTTATGGACAGGAAGATTTTTAAAGTTTGCACAAAAGTGGCTTTATATAAGCATATGTTCAGTTTTGTGACCCCCGGGGCAGGGTCAAATTTTAGCACAGGGGAAAAATTTGAACAAATTTGGTAGAGGACTATTAGATGTCACTACATACCAAATTTAGTAGCCCTAGACTCAACCTCTATAATTATGAACAAGAAGATTTTTAAAGTTTGCACAAAATAGGCCTTATTTAAGCATATGTTCATTTTTGTGACCCCGGGGGCAGGGTCAAATTTGACCCCAGGGGCATAATTTGAAAAAACTTGGTAGAGAACTTTAAGATTTTAATACATGTTCAATTTTGTGACCCCTGGGGAATGGTCAAATTTGATCCCAGCTAGGGGCTTAATTTGAACAAACTTGGTAGAGGACTATTAGATGTCACTACATACCAAATTTGGTAGCCCTATAATGCCATACGGTTATGGACAAGAAGATTTTTAAAGTTTGCACAAAATAGGCCTAATTTAAGTGTATATTCATTTTTGTGACCAACAGGGCAGGGTCAAATTTGACCCCAGGGGCATAATTTGAACAAGCTAAGTAGAGAACTATTAGATGTCACTACATACCGAAAATGGTAGCCCTAGGCCCTACAGTTATGGACAAAAAGATTTTTAAAGTTTGCACAAAATAGGCTTTAAATAAGCAAATGTTCATTTTTGTGACCCCCGGGGCAGGGTCAAAGTTGACCCCATGGGCATAATTTAAACAAACAAAGTAGAAAACTATTAAATGTCACTCCATACCAAATGTGGTCGCATTAGGCCCAATGGTTATGGACAAGAAGATTTTTTAAGTTTGCACAAAATAGGCTTTATATAAGAATATGTTCAATTTATTGACCCCCGGGGCGGGGTCAAATTTGACCCCAGGGGCATAATTTGTACAAATTTGAAAGAGGTTACCCCCGGAACATTTGTGAGAAGTTTTATCATAATTGGACTTGTAGTTTAGGAGAAGAAGATCTTTAAAGAAAAAGTTAACGCACGGACGCAAGCACGCACGACGGACACAGGACCATGACATAAGCCCCGCTGGCCTCTGGCCAGTAGAGCTAACAAACTTGGTAGAGAGTTATTAGATGTCACTACATACTAATTTTGGTAGCCTTATGCCTTATGGTTAAGGACAAAAAGATTTTTAAAGATTTCACAAAATAGGCACTATATAAGCATATAATCAATTTTGTGACCCCCAGGGCAGGGTCAAAATGGACCCCTGGGGCATAATTTGAACAAACTAAGTAGAGGACTATACAATGTCACTACATACCAAATTGTGTAGCCCTAGGCCCAATGGTAATGGACAAGAAGATTTTCAAAGTTTTCACAAAATAGGCCTAATATAAGCATATGTTCAATTGTATGACCCCCAGGGCAGGGTCAAATTTGACCCTAGGGACATAATTTGAACAAATTTGGTAGAGGACTATTTGATGTCACTACATACCAAATTTGATAGCCCTAGGCCCAATGGTTTTGGACAAGAAGATTTTTAAAGTTTTCACAAAATAGGCACTATATAAGCATATGTTCAATTATGTGACCCCAGGGCAGGGTCAAATTTAACCCAAGGGGCATAATTTGAACAAACTATATAAAGAAGAGGATTAAACAATGTCACTACATACCAAATTTTGAAGCCCTAGGCCTAATGGTTATGGACAACAAGATTTTTAAAGTTTTCACAAAATAGGCCTTATATAAGCATATGTTTAATTTTGTGACCCTTGGGGCTGGGTCAAATTTGACCCCAGGGGTATAATTTGAAAAAAATTGGTGGAGGACTATACAATGTCACTACATACCAAATTGTGTAGCCCTATGCCCAATGGTTATGGACAAGAAGATTTTTTAAAGGTTTCACAAAATAGGCCTTATATAGGCATATGTTCAATTTTATGACCCCCGGGGCAGGGTCAAATTTGACCCCAGGGACATAATTTGAACAAATTTGGTAGAGGACTATTTGATGTCACTACCTACCAAATTTGATAGCCCTAGGCCCAGTGGTTATGGACAAGAAGATTTTTTTAAGTTTTCACAAAATAGGCCCTGTATAAGCATATGTTCAATTTTGTGACCCCAGGGCAGGGTCAAATTTGACCCCAGGGGCATACTTTGAACAAACTAAGTAGAGGACTATACAATGTCATCACATACCAAATTTTGCAGCCCTAGGCCTAATGGTCATGGACAAGAATATTTTTAAAGTTTTCACAAAATAGGCCCTATATAAGCATATGTTCCATTTTGTTACCCCCGGGGCAGGGTCAAATAAATTTAACCCCAGGGGCATAATTTGAACAAATTTGGTAGAGGACTATTAGATGTCACTACATACCAAATTTGGAAGCCCTAGGCCCAATGGTTATTGACAAGAAGATTTTTAAAGTTTTCACAAAATAGGCCTTATATAAGCGAATTTTCAATTTTGTGACCCCTAGGGCAGGATCAAATTTGACCCCAGGGGCAAAATTTGAACAAATTTGAAAGAGGTTCACCCTGGGAACATTCCTGAGAAATTTCATCAGAATTGGACCAGTAGTTTAGGAGAAGAAGATGTTTAAAGAAAAAGTTAGTTCACGCACGCACAGGTGCACGCACGACGGACACAGGACCATGACATAAGCCCCGCTGGCCTCTGGCCAGTGGAGCTAAAAATCAGGTAAATATCTGGAAGCTTTTAGGAAAAAACTCTGGAAACAGAATAACGGATGGACAGACAGACATAGGGACCGATGAACAGTCCGCCTGCTATATGCAACCATACCGGGTGCATAAAAACTGCGTGTAATTAATCTTGAACACCCATGTTTGATGTTTGTCCTGTTAGTGTGACGTTACTATTTAAACCAGGGGCTAAGGCTTGCACATGAAATGCTTTCTCAATCAGGATATTTTATAGCATGATAATTGATTAAGTTTCAGTTGGGACAAGGTGTATTACCCCCATATTCTACCTTTGATCAATGAGGGACACCTTGACATTTGAGCTAGGGAGGCAGGTCAGTGTGTTTTTGGGTCAAATGTGGGGCTGTTATTCGGCGCTATTCTCAATGTCAACAAGAGTTGTGTTTGTGAATTACAATTCCCCCTACTGCAATTTGAAGCTGCACAGCTGCTTTATCGCCAATCAAAACATCATGACGAATTTACAGTCTATTNCCCTGTTAGTGTGACGTTACTATTTAAACCAGGGGCTAAGGCTTGCACATGAAATGCTTTCTCAATCAGGATATTTTATAGCATGATAATTGATTAAGTTTCAGTTGGGACAAGGTGTATTACCCCCATATTCTACTTTTGATCAATGAGGGACACCTTGACATTTGAGCTAGGGAGGCAGGTCAGTGTGTTTTTGGGTCAAATGTGGGGCTGTTATTAGGCCCTATTCTCAATGTCAACAAGAGCTGTGTTTGTGAATTACAATTCCCCCTACTGCAATTTGAAGCTGCACAGCTGCTTTATCGCAAATCAAAACATCATGAAGAATTTACAGTCCATTGATATTTGACAATGAAGCGAGAAAATTCCAAGGCTTATTAATTATTCAAATATCAATGCATCAGAATGAAACAGGTAGACTCACACACCAAAAATCAGGTTTGTATCTGAAAGCATTTCAGAAAAAAACTGGAAATGTGTTTTTTTAGAGAAAATGGTTAAGTCTATTGGCCCGTAACTTTGTAAAAAAAATCAATTGACCGGAACGAAAATATCCGGAAAATTGTTATTTTAAAACAATTGTTAAGTCCAATGTCTGCATTTTCGTAAAAAAATCAATGGACCAGAATGAAACTCTAAACTTGATCTGTTTGTCATGTAGGTAAACTCACACACTAAAAATCAGGTCAATATTTGCAAGCGTTTAGGAAAAAAGTCTGCAAAACTGTTATTCTTCAGAAAAAAAATAAGTCCAAGGCCCGTTACTTCGCCAAAAATGAATGGACCGAAAAAAAAACTCAAACTTGATCTGTAAGTCATGCAGGTAGGCTTACACACCACAAATCAGGTGGGTATCTGAAAGCATTTAGGAAAAAAATCCAGAAACTGAATGCAGGACAGACCGAGAGACGGATGGAAGGACAGAGAGACTACTATATGCCATCCTACCCGGGGCATAAAAAGTGTGTATTTTCCCCCAAATAACAGCCTAAAATTCCCAATGGAAGGTTTCCAAAACAAACAACAAAAACATTTTTTTTTTAATAAATTGCAACATTTAGTTAATTTTCCAATGCATCTCTACAGGTTGAACCTGAGTAACTATAATATTGAAAACACTTATTCTCAATGTTAAAGTATTTTTAATTAAGCAATTAATTATTTTTTATTTTTTTCAAAATTGATTTACCACAATCCAAAAGGCCGCGACCCCATTCCCAAAATGGTAAAAAAACTGCAGGTCTTACACAAGGCATACAATCTCTTAATGGTGAACTCTAGTTTATGAGATTGTATAATTTTTTGTCAACATTTGACCTGTGTCTTTANATGTAAATTTCTATTTATAATTAACCAATGAAATTTTACATATCCTTAAACCAGGGCCAAATGAATTCAGTTATGTAAACATTTGACCTCTCCCAGAACAATTAACAAAGGAAATAGAAAGTAGGTGTGAGGTCACTATCAACAAGAACAGAATTGTTTTACCAACAAAATTTGTTTTAGTTTCTTAAAAGGTTTTTTCACGTAAAACGGTCTTATAAAAATTCACTAAAAACGGTGTCAGCAATATTCTTGGAAGAAAACGTTAAAAAAACGTTTTTAAAAAAAAAATGTAAGAATTACCATATGCTATATTAAATAGATATTTCGTCTGATTTTTGATCAGGTAAGGCTTCATAATGGTCAACCGTTCCATGTCCGTTTTCGAGATGTAGCTCTAACATAAGCATAGTTGCGTTGCAACTATGCTAAAAACAGCTATGGGTTATGATAACAAGAGCACCGCATAGGGGGTGCCAACCGAGACTGTGGGTGCAGTTTTTAATAAAAAAATAAATGAAAAAATAGAAAAAAAGTGATATTGACCTTTGACCTATAGAGACCCAACAAGGGATGTGTTTGTCAGAAACACAATGCCCCCTACTGCGCCGCTTTGAAATAAAATTAATATTTATCATTTGGCAGGTATAGAAATTATCTCCCTTTAAAGCTTGTGACTTCCCTTGAATTTTTATTTTTTTTTACCTTTGACCTTGAAGGATGACCTTGACCTTTCACCACTGAAAATGTGCAGCTCCATGAGATACACATGCATGCCCAATATCAAGTTGCTATCTTCAATATTGCAAAAGTTATGGCCAAAGTTTTCGGACGACGCGGACAGCGGACGACTAGCTGGCTATGACAAAACCTCGGGTTTACTTTGCAAACAGCCGAGCTACAAGTGGTGCACACAGTCCAGGAGGTGGGTAGTAACAATAACCTCAATAACTTTGAAACTTAAGCTGTAACACATATGCTGACAACGTTAACAATATCACATAAGTGTATAACATTATCATAACAAAATCTGATTTCGTTTTTACCATTGATATAGTCAGATCCTACAGTTTGTAGATTGGTATGAATTTAAATTAGTTAAATAGTTATCTATTATTTCAATCTATTACATCATGTATTATTGAATGTTAATGTGTGTAAAAACAACTAAAATACATTTTTTATAAGAGATTGTGTAATGCCCTAGAGATAACATGAATATTTACTTTTATTGGTCAAACAAGTTTTGAGGGGTTGTTGGACCAAAAGTTTTACACTTTTTTAGAGCTTTCTAGAAGTCTTTTTGTTAAAATCAAGTTTGTTTTTGGTGTAGCTCTCTTATCCAGGATTTGACCTTTATAGACCTTTATCAACAACGGCTAATTAAACAGTAAGGAAATTAACCGATTTAAGGGCCCAAATTAATAAATTCTAGTTCTGCATTATCCAAAGAATTGAACATCATTATGGTAGGGATTCAGGATTGCAGTTTGAAACGATGAAAACCGAATGTTGAGAGTGAAGCTTTCACATATCATTATATCAATGTTGAACCGATTCACAAAACTCTCCACATCAATATATTGTGTGCATGTCCCTTTATATTAGACAGAATGTTTATTCTTAGAGGCTGTGTTCTTATATTTAACAATAATGTGCATATGGCATAATGTGATAATTACGATGAGACCACACTGACACCTGGCCAAGACATGTCAGCTAGCTGTGCACCATGAATAAATGGCTTCCATGCTACTCTACAGGAAATGATGTCACAACACAAAGTGTGAACATTTAAATTGATCAATATTGTTTGCAAAATATATTTTTAGCAAAGTGGTATGATTCTGTGTTTGGTGTATTGGTTTCTTTTGTTTTTAAGCCCTTTTCATTAAGAATTTCTTAGATATTACGGTATTTAGTTAAGCTACTCACACTTTTCCTTTATATGCTGGTTATACATTACTTAGTGCATATACTAATATGTCATTAATTGACTACTGCATTACTTGAGTAACACAAGTTAAAAGGACAAGCCAGCAATGGAACCCAGAATCCAGGGATTTGTAGTCAATTACTACAAGTGACCAACTGAGCTATCAGGAAGGATTATTGGTAATCTAAATGTCTATTTTACAAGCATTCCTTATTTTTCAGGGCAAAATTTGGACATTTGGTAAAAATTGTGGTGATAATTTTCCTGATGTTGTGAGCGACATATATAATGCATGCAGCAAACAACTTACTCTTAAAATCAAATTCTGCCTAACATTAAAAATATTATTTTCTGGAAGTGAAGTAAATAGTGGGATACGTTTCCATTTTCTAATCTCAGAACTGATGTAATTAACGCCCAATCGGAACGTCTGTCAAACGTTAACATGAAACCTGATATGCACACACTGGACACTGTTCTTACTTAAACATAAAATTGATCAATCAGCAAGTAAATTGAAATTTTGATTGAATGTGACATGTACAAACTATTTTCTGAAAAGGGCGGAAAATGATAGTTAAAGTTTTGTGAATGATAACAACAAACTTTGTACAATGTATTTAATTAAATAACTTATTTCAATATGCTACTTTGCACATGCTTATGCACACCATTGTTGGGATTAATTTACACAATAATGATTTTTGTATTTACGGGAGTTAATCACAACAGCAAGAAACAGACAGAAAATGTCTCTAGGTAGCAATTAGCTACACCAGTCATATGCCACAGCACGAGTTTAATTATAAATATAATCAATACAACTAAATATTGCTAGTCACTATTGCTTAATGTGGTAGAATTATTGGCATTGAAATATACACAACAAGGGCTGTTAGTAAAACATGCATGCCCCCTATATGGGCTATAAGTTGTAGAAGCAGCCATTGTGTGAATACGGTTTTTTGTCACTNCAAGCGTTCTTGAGTTATCATCCGACAACCACCTGGTGGACGGACAGACAGACCGACAGACCGACATGTGCAAAGCAATATACCCCCTTTTCTTCGAAAGGGGGCATAATAATTAAAGAAGGTAATATGTATTTGATATACCTGTTATCAAGGTCAACACATTTAGAGCAGCACAGCCGACTGTGGTCCTGGCAGAACTTAGTTAATTTTTCATTTTTGTGAATATCACATGCTAACAGATAATTCTCCATTTTCTTAGAAAGTGGCCACTTCATTATTTCATCCTTTCCATAAGGTTTATTAAACCACAAAACATGCTTACTATGTGAGTGAATACATTGTCCACAGAAAAATTTATTGCATTTTTTACAGTAAAAAACTGCATTTATCTCTGTATTATGCTCTTCGCATATTGAACAACAATATTCTTTATCCACAACATGATGTTCAGCAACAGAAGACACAGCAGATTTTGCCATGTTCACAATGAAATTTAACAGGAGAGTTAAATTCAATTGAAATATAACGTAAGATTTTGGCTTTTATACACAATTTACATTTAAGATACACTTAAAATTTTGAGTTATAAGTCAAGCAACAATTAGATCCGAACACAAACCAAGTCAAGCTTCATATGACATTCATTGGTCTGATACAAGTGAAGAGTTTTAAATTGTGAACTGTCAAATGCTCATACTATCGGCTCACGTGACATTCTGATAACTTTAAACATGGATCTGCAGTGAGATTTGTAACTGAACATAAGATTATTTTCACTTGATTGTTCACACAGACCCATTACAGGTCTATTAGGATAATTCAATTCCCACCTCAGATCCTTCTTTACATTGTTTCAATGTATCAATTTAGTTATTTTAACACATTGGCCACTTTTTTGAGTTAACTCCTTTTTATACAAGAGGGCCTAGATGGCCCTAGATTGCAATGATAGAGCAATGCTAGTTTTGAAAACAGGGGAATAATTTCAACAATCTTTGTAAAAGAACATAATCTGATGTCAAATACCAAATATCAAAGCTGTGTGGTTTGTGGTTTAAGATAACAAAAAATATTATTTGTTATGTAATATAATTGAATATAAAACATTTCACCCCAACAAACCAACAGTTTTCATGGGATGTAGACAAAAGATTGTCTAAAGTTATTTCATATAAATCATATTTTTGAAGGTAGCAGTCACAGAGCTATGCACCCTCACCAGGGTCTTGTTAAGGCCAAAGAACTTGGAGTTCTAAATGGGATTAAAATAAAAATATAATAACTGTAACATCTTGAAACATAAACTTACTTCATGTACTGTGCTTTTTATGGCATATTACAGTAATACAATAATGTGTGTTGTATGTAGGGATTTTCTTTGTTAACGGGATGCCTAAGAGTAAATTATTTTATTTTATAATATTGACTCTGAGTATATGTTACTTTGCATTACATGTATATAACATGTCATAATATCATTCAATACAAATGTTTTATTTTGACCTGTGTGTATTTTACACTAATTTTGGCATACATTTTCTGTATAAAAATGTTATGTACAGATTTTCTTCTGTACAGAATATAATCTGAGTGTCATTATACAGATTTTATTGTGAACAGAATTCAATTCTCACATTTACGTTCTCCCAAGATTAAATTCTGCCAAGAAAAAATTGGCTTAATTTCAATCATTCTTATATTTGTACATAATGTGTTCTTTGTCTGTAATGAAAAAATCCATAAATAGAAAACTGGTTCAACTTATTTCAAATGGACGCTGCATATTTTCTGTACAGATTCTGTACATTTTTTTTAATTTGGTGCCAATGAGTCTGCCCCGACTTTTTCGTACAGGCATGTACATACAGTAATCAAAGCCCTGAAGGCACTGAAGTTGTTCGCTATTGCATAACTTTTGTTTTAACTCATTTTTATGCCCCCCGAAGGTGGGCATATAGTGATCGCACTGTCTGTCTGAAATTCCGTCACACTTTGAGTTTAGGTTTCGAAAAATGTTGAAAAACACTTGGCGTTTAGGTTTAGAAAAATGTGGAAAAAGGGAGCATATGTCATCCTATGGTGACAAGCCTTGTTCAAAATTAAGTTATCGCTTTTTAAATCGCAAGTTTGAAATATACACAACCCATTAAAAATTTTAAAGAGTGTGTCTGAACGCACAGAGTGAGATGTGTGTGCACTGTTTATCATCCTATTGATGTTTTAGAGATAACTTAGACAACATAACAACAACATTTTCCTTTTTTAGACGTTCTGAAAGCATGGACAATATTATGAAAATTGTATAATAAGAACCAGTTAATATAAAATAAAATTTGCAATCACCATCATAGTAAATGAATATTGTTGGAATATCACACTAAGAGTATAATTTCATGATGGAAATTCCCTTAACAAAACTTTATTTTTTGACACCATATAATCATTCAAACTATTCTAGAAGATAATTGATGAAAATAAATTTAAAAAAAATCTGCGAGCAATACCTTTAACTCACGAATTAGGTAGTCATAAAGATCGGTATAGAACACTAATGCACTTTTTCGGGGTAGCTGTTTCACCCAGACTTTCACCTTAAATGACCTCTACATAACGCGAGCAGACCTAAATGAATACATTCCAATATTTCAATGGCTGATAACTTTGGCCAAATCACTTCGTCTGTGCACAGCGTAAAGGATGTAACACAAATTTTGGCCAAGCGATAAGAGGAAAAAAGGTTAATTATCTAACCATAAATGTTTGCCGTACTCGGTCAGACCGTCTGGAAATCGTTCCTGAACGCCTGAATAGGCAACCCTTACTTGTCACTAATGTTTGCTATTAATAACACAGTTTGAATTCAATTTTATATTGAAAAGCATTGTGCTAAAATATGTCATTTACAATACGCAATGATATTCTTAAAGACCCACGTCATGCGAAAATGGGTCTTAGCCATATGCGGCCCTCATAGCTATAGCCCAGCCTGCGCATCTGGCAGTCTGGTCAGGAGATTCATAATGAGACCATTAAACCTTGCGTGATTTTATAGCGGAGAGCGTCGCCTCTGACCAGCTGCCCAATTGCGTTGGCTTGGCTTTAGCTACGCTGGCCAAAACGCCATAAGACCCATTTTCGCATGACGAGGCTATGAAAGTGTGATTTGAATGTTCCTAAAGAAAACTGCATGTTAATCAAATAAAAACATACTACATATTTCGATGGAGAAGAAATAAACTCAAAACAAGAGATGTGTTTGTCAGAAACACAATGCCCCCTACTGCGCTGCTTTGATTGTTTTTTACCTTTGACCTTGAAGGATGACCTTGACCTTTCACACTCAAAATGTGCAGCTCCATGAGATACACCAGCATACCAAATATGAAGGTTACATCTGAAGCTACATAGAAGTTATGAACATTTTTCGAAACCTAAACGCAAAGTGTGACGGAATTTCAGAAGGACAGACCGTAGTATTTTTTTTCTACGAACACTATTGTGTGGTTTGACTATAAAACACATATTTCATGCAGTGGATATGCGACTAACAAGAGAAAAAATGCACAATAAGCTTCAATTTAATAATTTAGAAACGTAAATTTTCTGACTGTATTTCAAAGTCAGCATTTAAACCGAACATTGTTATCACCCGTGCAATTGAGAATACAGGAGAAATCGTATTCGCATATTCACCGCGTGAAATGTGTGTTATGAGTTTAAGCGAATATGGATAAATTATTTCCGATTGTCACGATTTTTCTCCACTAACAGCGTATTACGTATCAATATAAAACAATATTGAAATGGAATTTATATGAATATTAAAATAAAACATGTTTCTTTTATTACTTTTTTTTTTGCTTTACATAATGAAATAATGGTTCTATTTATTACTTCAGTAAAATGGTATTGTGTGGATCATTCATATGCATCTTTGAATGTAATAATTGTTATGATGAATTGTGGATGAGACTTCAATAAACTAATCATAATACTAAGATCAGAAAACTTGCCAATAAGTCTTATTCAATTACAATCATGGCCAAACTGATAACAATCCTACCTTTATTGTCGCAAATTAGGGAAGGTGCGAACATTATGGGTTATAATTAGTGCAAGCACATTATTTTGGTAAGTTTTCCATTAAGTTTCAAGGGTTCTGCACTGTACATATTTGATCATTTTAAGTACAGTAATGTGTCAGATACTTTAAATTAATACATAAAAATAGATAGTAAATGTAGTTAAATGCAAACAACCAAACACAAATCAATATTTGTTTTATTTCTTTTTAATAAAAGCGTAGAAACTATTTATCAGGTGTTGATCACATATTGTCATCTTCTAATTTTGTGTATTGTCTTTGACCTGGATCTGCTGCGTGTTGGATGTATATAATCTGCAACCCCTGGGAAACACAATACACACAATTGGTTATAAAGTTAGGCCAAAAAAAAATAGGTCCGTTTCGGGTCTCCTTGGGAAAAAAAACAGGGTCGGTAGGTAGGGATTTTTTTTTTTTTTTTTTTTTTTTTTTTTTTTTTTGTCTTTCGGGTACTAGAATGGAGAAATGAACCGAAATACAAGAAAATTAACACATTTTTGTTTATTTTTTTTGCGACCCCAATAAAAAGTTGAGGGTCGGCGCCGATTCTGGAGACACGGTCGGGCGACTGGAAATGGACCTATTTTTTTATTTGGCCTTATTAACAATTAGCGGGTAGTATGAACACTCGCAAAACATATTAATAGATTGTGAAACATATTATAAATTGTTAATCAAATACTATTTTTTGTAAGCAACGGAAAATAAGTCAAATGCATATCAAAATTTTTATTATAAGTATGTAGTTATGGTTAAAAAAAAATAATGAAAACTTGTATACAAATGCAGCATATTGTTTTCAATATTCCAGCAATTATTCATTTATATTATGTTCAGTAATGAAACAATCCACTTGATTAAGACTGTAATCTGGACAGCACTTTCCCGCTTTACCTGAAAGTCCATCGAAGATGAATANAAAATACGCATACAGGCACGTATCTAGCCATTCTAGCTTTGTATGCACGCTTTATATTAAGAAATCGCGCGTACAAAAAACACAATGACTGTCTATGCGGTGGTGCCCTTCTCGTGTAAGCGATACGTATAATACGCCATCGCGCGTATGTTAAACACAGAGCAGCCTCGCTATGGCTTTGCGCGTGCCCGTGGTTAAATTTAGGTCAACTTTCTTTTGATGAATGCCGCTGTTAGCTATTTAAATATGTCAGATTTTGTTTTACAATTCTGACACAAGGATAAATTATATTTGAAGGAATTATATTTCACATGTGTATGGAAGCAATTTCCGAGCTTATTGTACATGTTTACCGTGGCATTATTTAACATTTTATGTGAAATCTCTGATGCAGATCGTAAACTTTGTTTACGAAACCTGTCAACGTCTGTTGTTTTCTTGTGCCTTTGGCAAGCGCAGCTTTGCTGCAATATAAGACTTTTAATAATGGATCGTGCATTTATGTGGAGGAATGACCGGATTTTATCCGGATCGTCTTTTAGACTGAACCATCCACAATGTAAACCCAACAGATGGGTAAAGCTAATGGCGTCTACGATGCAAAGCATTTATATGTTTGCCTTTTACTCTGTGAGAGGCAGCATATTAGCGACATAGAATCTGAAAAAGGAATTTCTTTCATACAAGTAAGTTATATACTACCCAATTTTAACAAACTTACCCGATTTTGTGATTTCCTGAATCCGATTTAATCAGATTTAATACAGAGAAATTTATTTGTGTTGTTCTCGACTGCTGATAAGCCTCGTCCTGATATTCTCGGCTGCGGGGGCTGCGTCGTCTCTCGTGTGGGGCTCATTAAGGGGTTATGCAGGAGATGAAATAACTACTTGTGACTGCTGTCTATGAAATATTTTGCACAGTATTTGAAGTTATGTTAACAAACACAAAATCACATGGATCAGTTTCTTTACCAACAGTTAGTAATTGTACAGACCTCCGAAAAACTATCTGTCCAATTGCCATGATCGACAAAGTCCGAGTGGGTCCGATATTTATTTAACAATAATTGGTCCTACTGTCCAATGGCTTTTTTAAAGCCAAAATCCTATATCCTAAAATCCTACATGTATATCCTAAAATCCTGACTAAAAAATAAACTAAATTGCAGCAATTTAAAAAAGATCCGCTATAATGTTGTTTGTTCACGTTCTTGTCTGTGTGTGCTCATGTTTTAATTAAATACAAATAGTTGTTACCGTGCGAAGTCACCTGCATGTGACACCCTTGACAACCTCATTTTACTGAAGTTACTTTTATTACAACATTTGAAAACAGCCATGGTAACAAGAGCACCGCCTAGTTGGTAGCCAACGCTCAACTGTGGGTGCAGTTTTGAATATATAAATAAATTAAAAAATAGAAAAAAAGTGACAC
Organism: Dreissena rostriformis; assembly: GCA_007657795.1. Classification (NCBI taxonomy): domain Eukaryota; kingdom Metazoa; phylum Mollusca; class Bivalvia; order Myida; family Dreissenidae; genus Dreissena; species Dreissena rostriformis. The sequence continues at coordinate 105,173 of VMBQ01002774.1, read as the reverse complement.
TGACCTTTGACCTATAGAGACCCAACAAGGGATGTGTTTGACAGAAACACAATGACCCCTACTGCGCCGCTTTGAAATAAAATTAATATTTATCATTTGGCTGGTGTAGAAATTATCTCCCTTTAAAGCTTGTGACTTCCTTTGAATTTTTGTTGTTTTGACCTTTGACCTTGAAGGATGACCTTGACCTTTCACCACTGGCAATGTGCAGCTCCATGAGATACACATGCATGCCCAATATCAAGTTGCTAACTTTAGTATTGCAAAAGTTATGGCCAAAGTTTTCGGACGACGCGAACAGCGGACAACTAGCTGGCTATGACAATACCTCTGGTTTTCTTCGCAAACAGCCGAGCTAAAAATGGTGCACACAGTCCAGGAGGTGGGTAGTAACAATAACCTCAATAACTTTGAAACTTTAGCCTTAACACATATGCTGACAACGTTAACAATAAGTGTATAACATGATCATAACAAAATCTGATTTCGTTTTTACCATTGATATAGTCAGATCCTACTGTTTGTAGATTGGTATGAATTTAAATTAGTTATATAGTTATCTGTTATTTCAATCTATTACATCATGTATTATTGAATGTTAATGTGTGTAAAAACAACTAAAATACATTTTTATACGAGATTGCGTAATGCCCAAGAGATAACATGAATATTTACTTTTATTGGTCAAACAAGTTTTGAGGGGTTGTTGGACCAAAAGTCTTACACTTTTTTAGACCTTTCGATAAGTCTTTTGGTAAAAATCAAGTTTGGATTTGACCTTTATTGAACTTTATCAACAATGGCTAATTAAACAGTAAAGAAATTTACTGATAAAAGGGCCCAAATTAATAAATTCTAGTACTGCATTATCCAAAGAATTGGATATCATAAGGAAGCAGGATTGCAGTTTGCAACAATGAAAACCGAATATTGAGCGTGAAGCTTTCACATATCATTATATCAATGTTGAACTGATACACAAAACTCACCACATCAATATATTGTGTGCATTGCCCTTTATATAAGGCAGAATGTTTATTCTTAGAGGCTATGTTCTTATAGTAATCAAATATGTGCATATGGCATTATGCGTACAAATATATTTTACAATGAGAGTACACTGAAACCTGGCCAAGAAATGTCAGTGCACCATGGCTTCCATGCTACTTTAAAGGAAATGATGTCAAAACACAAAGTGTGAACATTTAAATTGATCAATGTGTATTCTCAAAGTGGTATGTGATGAGTGCAATACAGTCTATAAAATATATTGTTTAGCAAAGTGGTATGATTCTGTGTTTGTTGTGTTGGTTTCTTTTGGTTTTAAGCTCTTTTCTGAAGTATTTCTTAGATATTACAGTATTTAGTTAAGCTACTCACACTTTTTCTTTATAAGCTGGTAACCATTACTTATGTGACGTTATGTCATTAACTGACTACTGCACTACTCTCAGAGGCAGGAGGAAATTTGCCGCAGTATAGTTTCATGACCACACAAGTTAAAAGGCCGGGCCAGGAATGGAACCCAGAATCCTGGGATTTGTAGTCAAATACTACAAGTGACCAACTGAGCATCAGGCCGGATTATTGGTAATATAAATATATATTTTACAAGCATTCCTTATTTTTCAGGGCAAAATTTGGACATTTGGTTAAAATTGTGGGGACAATTTTCCTGGTGTTGTGACACCTAAAAATAATATTTCATTTCTGTCCATAATGCATGCCGCAAACAACTTACTCTTAAAATCAAATTCTGCCTAACATGGAAAATACTATTTTCTGGAAGTGAAGTGAATAGTGGGATACGTTTCCATTTTCTTATCTCAAAACTGATGTAATTAACGCCCAATTGGAACGTCTGTCAAACGTTAACATGAAACCTGATATGCACGCACTGGACACTGTTCTTACTTAAACATAAAATTGATCAATTGGCATGTAAATTGATATTTTGATTGAATGTGACATGTACAAACTATTTTCTGAAAATGGCGGAAAATGATAGTTAATATTTGTGAATGATCACAACAAACTTTGTACAATGTATTTAATTAAATAACAACCTGGTTGGTATAATTAGCAAAATCATGATACTTGTATTAATGGGAGTTAAATCACAACAGAAGATAGGTATTTTTTAAAAGCCACAGCAAGAAACAGACAGAAAATGTCTCTATAAATAAGGTAGCAATTACGGAAGCTATACCACAGTCATATGATACAGCATGATTATTATTAAGAATATAACCAATATGACTGAATATTGCTAGTCAATATTGCTAAATGCGGTACAATTATTGGTATTGAAATATAAACAATAATTAAAGAAGGTAAGATTTATTTGAAATACCTGTGATCAAGGCCAACACATTTAGAGCAGCACAGCCAACTGTGGTCCTGGCAGAACTTTGTTAATGTTTCATCTTTGTGAATATCACATGTTATGAGATCATTCTCCATTTTCTTGGAGAGTGGCCACTTCCTTATTTTATCCTTTCCATAAGGAGATTGTTTATTAAACCACGGACCATGCTTTCCGTGATACTTAATACATTGTCCACAGAAAAATGTATTGCATTTTTTACAGTAAAACACAGCATTTGTCTCTTTATTATGCTCTTCGCAGATTGAACAACAATATTCTTTATCCACAACATGGCCTTCAGCAACAGAACCAAAATGAAATGTTGCCATGTTAATAATGAAATTTCAGCAAACTAAAATTAAATTGAAATGTTACATCAGAGTTATGTTGTTGAACAAGTATTAAAAAAAAACACTCTAAAGTTTGTGTTAAAAGTCTAGACATAAAGAATAAGATCCAAACACAAACCAAGCTAAGCTTCAAATGATATTCATTGGTCTGATACAACTGAGCAGTTAAAGGATGTGAACTGTTAAAGTGACTATTGGTTCAAGTGACATTCAGATTACTTTAATCATTGGTCTGCAGTAAATAAGTTTTGTAGCCGATTATTTTTAACCTGATTGTTACACAGACACAATACTGATGTACTATATGTATTAGGGATATCTCAGATCCTTCTTTACATTGTTTTAATGTATCAATTTATTCATTTTAACACAAAAGACCGCTTTTAACTCTAATCTTTAATAACAAAAGCCTTTTTGAGACAACTCCTGCTTTAACAAGAGGGCCAAGATGGCCCTAGATTGCTCACTTGTGTGATAGAGCAAGGCTCATTTTAAAAACAAAGGCACAATTTCATCAATCTTTGTAAAAGACCATTATTTGATGTCAAATACCACACATCAAAGCTGTGCAGTTTGCGGTTCAGGATAAGTTTTTTTAAATGTTTTATTTTATATTATTCAATATAAAACATTTCACCCCAAAACAACAACAATCCATGGGGTGTAGCAGTGCCCCAGATTAGCTGCGTATCTGCAACTTTCACCCAATTAAAATGTTTAAAAATTGCAAAAAAATACAAAATGATGCATTTGAATGCAACCATTTTGATATTGATGCAAATCCTTCAAATGTGATGAGTTATAAGGTACAAGAATCTCGATAAAAAATGTTTCGCTAATTTTTGTTATTTGGAATTATTATCATGCCGCGGTGACGCTTTCATCCAGCGGAAAGTTTCATATCAAGCGCCTGAATGATGGATGAGGAAAACAATCAAAGTTAATCAAACGCTCTTTGGACAAGAATTTAGAATAAATAAAGCGTCTGACTACGTTATTTACGACAACATACGTTTTCAATCTGTGCGTGCATTTGTAAAGCGTCTCTACTTTCATCTTCTACCACGTTGCATAATAAAAATGCATTGAATTACCTAATATGTAGATATGTTTGACAGTTACGCAGAAATAAGAGGTCAGTTAGGATCACTTTATTAAATTTTTAAACTTAAATTTCAAAGATGTAAGTTTACATCATTTTGTTTAATTATAATTTTACATTTTAAACAAGACAGTTAACAGTTTCATTGAGCCAATTCGAGTGTGCAGCTATGACAGAAGTAAAGCAGCAATAAATATGAGGTGTGCATTTTATTTCAACCTATTTCCGAAATGAAATCACCTTATTTTTTCAAAATCTATGGGTGAAAACCCTATTTCCCCAAAAATTATCTGGGGAACTGGTGAAGAAAAAATATTGTCATAAGTTATTTCTTAGAAATCATATTTTCCGGGGAATAAGTCCCACCGGAGTATAAGACACATTCCCTGATCTCTAACATTTGTCGAATTAGTCCATATATGAGACGCAATTGATTTTAGACGCACAAAACATATCATGAAATACTTTCCAGTATGCATTCACACATGTTTATCCATGAAATGTTTAATTATTTCAGTTGGATTTAAGATCAAAGATGCAGGTTTAAAATGATCATTGATGGCTCTTCAGTATTTGTTGACATGTGTCATTTCTCGATTGAAAATTATTTGTCGCATTCCAGGAATATCTAAGTTAATCATTGTCAGGGTAATAAAAAAGAAATTATTTATTTATTTTGCTTTTTTATTTAACCAAAATTGAGAGTTCTCTATGTTTTCTGGGCTACAAATGTCACCCACGCTTTTCATGCATATGAAGTGAAGTTCTACATGTGGAGCATAATTTGTGAGCACTTTTTATATAGACAAACTCTTACCATGAAATTCATTAGAACTGTTTATTTGAGGCTACTAGACTTTGTTAACCTCACATTCACATTATAATTCTGGCGTTTGTTTTGGACTACACATTTAATTATGCTAATTTAATAATACAACAAAACATCAACAGTTGTATGTAATGTATGACATTATAATTTGTTTAAATCCTTCACCCGTGGAATAATATGTTTTGACAATATTATGCAGCAAACGCACAATTTAAACGAGGATTACACCCGGTTGCTATCATCAGTCTCTTAAGTGAGTGGCCACAATTTGTCCGTGGAGGAGTACAACATACCCGTGCGTACTTTGTCCAGGGTTTTCCATGGAAATCCATGGAAAATATGAGGCTGGAGTATTCGGACTAAGTTTCCAGCCTTTTCCAGCGTCAATATTTAAAAAAAAAGGTGGAAAAATGTCCATGGTATGTGGAAATAGCCTGGAATAGTTTCCATGGTTTTCCAGGTTCCCTGGAATTATTACCATGGAACAATTTCCAGCCTGCATGGAAAAACCCTGGAATATTTTCCAGGGTTTTCCAGCCAGCATGGAATAAATACCGTCCGAATACTCCATGTAATCTGGAAAACCATGGAAAAACATGGAAAATGTTCCAGGGTTTTTCCATGCTTAATTAATATTCCATGGATGCCTGGTATAACATGGAAAATTGTCCAGCGTACACCTTGGTCACTGGAAAGGAAAAAGAAATTCCTGGTCTAAAAACAATATTCATGTGTTAGATGAATAAATTACTCACAGCTTAAATAAATCATAATTTAAGGTAAGATTAAAACACATAAAAACTCAACATAATGCCTTAGTTTCTAAGATGTATTATTTTGTTCACAATTAATAAAAAAATAACCAATAATAACATCAGAATATGAAATGTGTTGAATTTATTTAACAAATTATTCAAATCAAACAAGTATTGTTTAATACATGCTTACAAAGCCTCTAGGTCCATTATCAAAAATCAGGCCCTTACATAACAGAACAGGCACTACTTTAAAAGTTGAAAAGTATAATACAACCTTCACAAAATGTATTCAAAGTAACAAAATACAATCAAGTAAAGTAATATACAGTAACAATACACGAACCCTGTACAAACTATATACAAGAAACAAAATTAAAAATTTTAAGTTATTTTAGCTGCTTCATGTATGTCACAATTCATTTAGCTGCCTATGAGCACCAGGGTACTGTTTTTCTTAGCTATTTTCACTTAAATGCAATGTTGAGCGCTTAATTTCATTTATATATTCATACAATTTTATTGTTCAGGAAATTCAGAACATAATGCATGTATTACTTTCCAAGTGACAATTAAAAAATAATAATTGCAAGTCTAAAACTTGTGTAGGAAACTTAGTAAAACAGTACCACGGTAAGATAAAATTACAGTTTTTTAATTACAGTTTTTTTTAAACTGTTTTGTTAATTAGCTGGGCATCAGTAGGTCGTGGATCTTTTATAGAACTTGTACTGGTGTTATCCTGTACGGCTCCTGCATGATCACTAAAAGAAAAACAAAGCAAACAATATTACAAAAAAGTCTAAAGTTTTTTACATTCATCTGTGAAAACGATTTAATTTCTATATTTTAATGCACATCCATATTTTATTCTATTTTACTTTTATTTTTATATATTTCATATCACTGCTCAATTCGGTACATTTGATTTTTTTGTATTTTAGCGAACATTTATGATCGTAAGTATATTAGTAAGTTAACAATTACTTCTTTTCCATTAACTGAAATTTATTCTCTTAAAGTTTGCAAGCGGGTTTTAATCTACTTGCAAAAAGGCAACCACACAGGAAAACTGAGAATTTCAAGTGAATAAATTGGTGATTTAAATTATATTTTTATATGACTCTCTTTTATTTTGAAATTTATATTGTTATTTTTTCTTGAATGCGCGAAAACAGGGTACACTAGTATATATCTGGAAACTCAAACATATAGGAATTTTATATTCAGATATTGCTATATGAAAGTTATGCTAATTTTCTTAAATTCATATAATAATAACCTGTAATTGAAACTAGACCAATATTGGATACCAAAAAGACAAAATACTGTCAGGTGATTAACACTAAATTACTTATATGAGCCCGGGGCATAACAATATTTACCATAAATTTTGACCAGTGAATTTGTGGCCCTGTA
>VMBQ01002774.1:80510-95472 GCA_007657795.1 Dreissena rostriformis | reverse complement strand
ATATGTTACACAAATAGGACAGGAAAGCGTTAATATATAATGGCAGTGTCCAGTGAAAACTTATCACTTTTAAATTGTGAATATGTTGTGACGAATGAGTTTCCTTTTTTCATTAATATCAAAGGTATTTGTATAAATATGTATATACATAATTATTTTATGAATTTGTAATTTTACAAACTGTTTATGATGTATTTTCAAGTTATGATGATAAGCTGATAAAACAACAATTGTTTATACGCAATTCATCTTTGTTTTAAGCTACAAAATGTAAACGTACGACTATGCCTTATACTTAACACAATGTGAAAATATCAATCATTGTATCAAAGTTTACCTATTATCACTATAAATCGAATTAAATGGAATTGTTGTTTATTGATGGGTATTTTTATTTTACATTTTTTGTGTTGTAATAGTATACTAGTTATGCAATTGGTTTTGTGTATACAAAAATTATGTTTAGCAAGAAAGACCTGGAATTTGTTATACTGAGAAACTGAGGGTATGTCTCGCTGAAATGTATACACATTTACCCCACCCACTGTATGTTGCTTATAAAATAAATTATAACACATTGTTTAAATATTATAAATGTTTATTTGTGTTTGTTAGTTATATCTCACATTATAAAGTTATGGTAATTTTATTTCAGGTATTGTATTTGAAAATTTATGTCAAAAAACGGATTCATTCTCATATTTAAAAAACAAAAACAAAAAAAAACATACATTTTTTTATTAAAAAAATGTATAAGAACTCTTAATTTACAAAATATTGAAATTGAATCACAATTGAAATGCTATATGTAACATGTATGATACTTTAAAATGGTAAAAAATGCAAAAAAAACACCTAATAAAAGTATAATTGCATTTTTTGTATTTTTATTATATTTTGGTGGCCATCTTGGACGCCATCTTGGATTTCTCAGCCCCCCAGCACTTTTGAACCAAACGATTTTTTATTTCGCAATCTACAGAGCCTTACGAACATTTTGGTATGCAAAACTCTCTGTTTACAATCGGAGACCAGTTACCCCCATAAATATGCGAGTTATTTGAGACAGTTTGCACTACTAGTACACAAGACTGATTTTCGCTGACGACGTCATATTATGTTGAATTTCGTTTTGTGCCGTACTGTACCGTTTTGGCAATTGGTTCCTTGCCATAAATAAAGGACCACGAAGGTGTGTATGATAGAAATGCAATACTGCTGCAGCTTTTGGAGTTTCACTTCTTTATATTTAAGCATGGTTTGTGGCGCAGTTGAAGATTTTGCAAAAAAGAATATGTCGGTCAGCTTATAATATAAGGAATAGCTTGAGTTCGTTAACAGTGAATAAGTGGTGTTTATATGGTCTTTTATATAATTTTCGAACATCACGAACATCAATGATGAGCTAGAGTATCTCTGTATCATACCTTCGTGTTTAAAGATAGATTGAGACAAGTTGTGGTTAAATAAAATTATGGATTTAACAACGCTATATATAAATACGTACGTTGCCTTTAAGGCATCGAACAATATTGAATTCACTTTCTCAGAATGTTTACCATAGTAATGTGCGATTGATTTTGTATAATATTGTTTGTTTTGGTAATACAAACAAAAATATGTATAACTGTATACCTGAGTTAACGATGTTTTATATATTGCATGGAATATAAATATGAATCCGTCGTAATGTTGTTCTTTTTCATAGCCAACTTAACGTTTTGTTCGTGTTTTTTTTTCCGTAAACATGTGTTATACGAATTAAAAATTACTGTAAATGTATTGTTAATAAAACTGTTTTTAAAATTGTTATCGTTTGAATGTTTATCTTTGAATAAAGGTGTAGGATCCATGTGTACTCTGCATTTGTGATTTGCTTGTTACACAATGAAATTAAATATTGCGGTAATATGTCAAAGTATTACTTAATAATGTATTCAGTAATATTATCTGGAGCACATGCGAATTGATTTTTTTTCTGATGGAAACCGGCGGTTGTTATGCACTTACGATTATAACCGACTTAAACTCTTCCCATTTCGCCTCGTGATTCACGAATATTTAACACCGAGGTAAATAATCCACGGGATCAATGTTTATATTTACATCGTACACACTTATAGTGTCGTTGTCTGTTTCCCTTGTGAGTATGGTTTAATATGTGTTTTTTTTTCAAATAATGAACGAGTCATTATATTTTGTAACTCATATCATACGAATGAATACGGTTTGACAACCCTTAATTTCGATAAAACTAGATCGCAGTGAATGCTCACCCTTTCGCTTAAAATAGCACAGTGCTTTTGCACACGGTTATTCAATGACTGCGAAGCTGAACGCATATCATGATTTTATCTGTTGAAAACTTAAACGACAATATGTTAGCGGAGACATTTGTGTGTAATCAAGTAGATACTTTAAAGATAAGGGATACATCGATTAAATATTGCAAAATATAAGTTATTTTGGAGATGAATAAAGTTAACTTCAGTATGTGCTATATATAAAATTAATCAGGAAATTCCGTGTGTTTTTCCGCGATAAATATATTGGTAACCCAACTATTACTAGATGATGGGATTCCATTACACTAGCATTAATACAGTAGTGAGTTGTATTAATGGTAAATATCTTGCAAATTGAATTTATATAATATTTATAAACATTGTATTGTGAATGTGTTGTGAATATGATTGGAAAACTGTTAGTTAGTGAGATTTTGTTCGGTGTAAACATACACACATTGTACTTCGAATACTCGGCGGCAGTCATGTGTTATTTACACTGGTTAACCGCAGTTTATCCAACGATGACCTGATTTACTTTTTCATGGATATACGGACGGTAAATAATCATAACGTTTCCAATATTGTGCTTTTTGTGCTTCTCAATTAATCACTTAATATCGTGATGAAAGTGATATATGTATTGTGAATATATGTGGATAACTGTTAGCTACTGATATATTTATTGTTATAAATGGTGTATGGTGGTCGATTTGCGGGCGTGTTTGCAGTTTTTAAGTTAAACTACACGAAAGAACGCTAGGATGACAAAAAGGCGTCCAATGTCATGATTTTTACATTTTCTGGTAATTTCGTGATTATTTTATGTTTTAGTTCAATTGAATGAAGTTTCCATTAATAGTTTACCTTCTATTTTATTGTTGATGACGTCAGCGGTTTTTGCGCACGTTCGTTTTATGTACGTGTCATGTAAGTGTTACATGCAACTTAATCATGGAGTATCCCTCATTTGTGCATATTTCTAAGGAGTTGCTTTTTCTATTATTGCATTTCAGGGTTGTGTTCCCTGTTGGATGGGGATTTTGTCAAAATAAGGGTGCCGAAATAATGTTTTCTACCGGTGTCTGCATTCAATGGATATGCATGAAGTAATATGACATATTTTTATTGTAAAATAAGGCAGATCCATCTGTAAGATGATACCAGGCTTGCACAATCTGATGTAAAGAAAAGGCACAAAACATGCTTTGAAAGTTGGCAGTTTTATCATGTGACCATTTGGAAATAGAATTTGTTTTAATCTAACATACAAATGGTGTGCTATTAAATTGGAATATATGTAGATGGATTGCAGACACGTTACAAGTTAGTTTAGGTAGCATTTATTTAGTTTAATCATTTAGATAAAAAAAAATGTATTAAAATTGAAAATAGCTGCATAAATCAATTAAACTCTAGAAACATAGGAACAATGTCCTTAATTTGATCAAACATATAATTAACAAATAAATTAATAAACACATTCTGATAAACATAACATGTTTTTATCACAGACGTTTAACACTTTTAACACTAAAATAGTATGTTTGAATGTCACAGATAAGAGAAACTAACGACTTAATATCAATACCGTGGCAAAACATACTGGGCTCACTGTAATATACACATAACATTCCACGATAAACACCCATCGTTTCATGATAACCTCATATAATACAAACATAAAGTAAATTAACCACCAGCTTCAATGTATATGAAATATCAATAAAGCACGGTTGAGGCATTCAGCATCATCGTAAAATTCGTCATTTTTGGCTCCTTAATTGTTAAACTAAAAATCATCGCCACTACCACCACCGTCATCATCACCAAAGCAGCAACATAACCACCATAATGACAATAAAAATAATAACCATAATCCTGATCACCACCACAATCATCTTATTATTAGTTATCATTATCTTCCACCTCGTTGTTGTTGTCAAAAATGACATTTTAAATTGTTAAGTGTTTTTTTTGCAGGTGATATGCAAGCCACATCGAGATTCTTTGTAAAACACATTGTTTTCTTCTGAGATGCAGACTTAAAACATTATGGCGAGTCTGGTCGATGTTTTCACTGAGAAAGAAAGGACGAACTGGCTAAAGGCATGGCTGGCAGTGGATATTGCAAAGTCTGGTTTAGATCAGTTCGCGGAGAACGAGGCTAAAACTGTACACGCCAATATATATACTGCTATCTGGTCAAGTGTAAAGTCGCCAGCTTCGTGCATTGGCTGTCACACCGCAAACTTGCTGAAATGCCCCACACAAGGAATATGCAATAAAAGAGGCGCAAACAGCTCATGTAAGGCTATGCATGATACAGCGGCCAAACAACCACGACCGTGTCCTACAAACGTGTGCAACAAAGTTCTCGACGAAATAAAACATCTTCATAAATTTCCAAATCCTTCATGGAAAAATACAAGTGCAGAGCTATGGGCACGAAATCCTTGGCAAATTGCCAAGGCGTATTTACCTCCGGACGGATATACTGGAAAGAACTTCGTACAAGATACAGACTTCAACGGAATCATCAGTTTTATGATGAACTGTAAACACTTCGACAGCAAATTTGCATTTCCCATAGCTCCAGGACCAAGCAATCCACCATGTCTGCTTACAATGGTATTATATTTTACTTAGTTGAACTATTCGCCCATCTGCCCAGCCAATATTCACATTAGCTCACCTGAGCACATATTGTTCATGGGGAGTTGTAGGATAAAGGACCCGTCGTCCGTGCGTTATTTTTTTACCCAGAAAGGCATATTTGCATGGGGGAAGTAAATTCAAAAAGGGCATGTTAATAAGCGATTTATTTGAAGGGCAAAACATGGCACGCCACGAAAAACCGGGTTTTGGTGGAAGTGGCAGTTTTGGGGAATAAATTTGCTATTATAACATACGCACTAAAGTGTTTTATTTAAGAACTAAACGAAATGTAATTGAGATATTAAGTACTTTTATAGATTCAATATATTACCATTCACCCCAATACCAGTACAGAGTAACATACATCATAAAACAGAATATGGTAATGAATCTGATTATGCAAATATTCAAAACATATAAATTATACTTATCTTGTACAATGTATTTTTGTATATTGCTTGTAGACTGAATCGAATTTGCAAAAAATTGTCTCAAAGGCATACAATCAAAATTTAGAGTTCTAATAAATATTTGTTGTTTGTATCTTAAACGTCCATCATTAATAGACACGCGCATTTCATAAATCCCTACTTATTATATGATCCAAATCGTTAATGTTTTGTTATTTTCGCCATACACGTAATTTCTTTTCTCTAATGTCAGCCATCTTGGACTAATGACGTATGTGACAGGTGTGCAAAGCAACATACAATCGTATGCGTTGGTCTTCATTCGCTTGGCAATAGTAACGCGTGATGTCATTCGGTTACTACTCCATCAATAAAACATCGGTCTGTTTGCATTAATCAATATCATTGCGATTGTTAAACTAGTAAGATAGTAACATTATAATTTGTTTTTAATTCTTAAATATCAATGCATTTTATTTATTTATTTATTTATTTATTTATTTATTTATTTATTTATTTATTTATTTATTTATTTGTTTGGGGATGGAGTCCGACAAACACAGAACACGATAGTCGCTTTTTTTTTCTGATATCTAGGCTAAAGATGTTGGTCAAGAGGCAATTAAAAGCGTTATGAATAAAGTCGCATGCTTTTGGCCCTTCAAAACGGAGGTGCGGTGAAGCGCAACGCATTTTTTTTTTTAAATGTTAAGTGTTAGATGTGATCGTTAAACACTACTGGCATTGCAGACAGGAAAATTAAATGTCAGAGGCATTACCACCCGAAAGCTTTTCTTCAAGAGTTTGTTTTCCAAATTATACCTGTGCCCTAATACTGGTAAAGTCCAAGGGTCACACGATCATCATAGTCTTACATAAATTAACAAAACTTTTTCTTATATATCATAAATCATAAGCAAGCCACAGTGTTGCTTAGGAGGTTACAGTGCAGAGGGGTGGTTTACAAAAGATTAGTTAAAGTGGTTCAGTAGGTTGAACGTACTGGATACACATAGCACACATGTCATCGTTATACATGTATCCGTCGTATGTTGATTATTACCCATGTGCAAGTAGATAAAGTGTGCTGTGGGAAGCGCAAATTCATAGTTACACTCAGAATGGAATTTCATGTAAGCAAGTTTATATCCAGGTTGCGATATAAAAGCATCTTGTGGAAGGTCCAAAAACTACTTTTTGTATAAATCTTATTCAATGTTTGCCGGATATGTAAACGTTGATATGCATATGATTTATGCCCTTGTCCAACTGGGTTTTTATGCGGTAGATGCATGCGCACAGTGTCTTTTGGAATCGATTTAATGCTTGGAATTTTGCGAATTTTGCAAAAGAACAAACATAGCAGAAAGGAAATTTTGATACATATTATTTTGAGTATAGTTTCATTTTAAGATGAATAACATTATGACACATTGCATGGAATACCATGCATCTAAATGTTAGTACATGCACATTAGGAATAAAGCTGATAACATACATGGATTGATGACATTTTAGGCTCGTGAGATTGGCAGGACTGTGCGTCACTCGTCTCACTGTAAACTCACAGACTCAGATCTCCAGGACATCTTCACAACATTGACTAGACTGCTGACTGACCCATTGTGTCTATTACATGACGTCACTGCACAGGAGGCTGTGAATAACTTAGCAAAGGTAATATTTATTGTTAAATGTCAAACAAATGTTTAATCGACATGTATTGAGCTGATGATAAGCATGTTATATTCGAATATATATGGAAAGCTTAAATTAAGAGTACCAATTATTTTATTTGTAATAATTTAACATACAAATCTACATACACAATTTATGGCGCAGTTTTTAAACGTAACTGATCTGATGAACGTATGTCTAAGATAATCTTTCTTTAATACAGCTGCAAAACGACGGATTGAAGATAACCACAGAGGAAATGATTAATTTACTAGTTGCTGTTCAAGATAAAATTAAGGAAGTTGAAAATACAGCTGAGACGACTCTTGACGAGATAAGGAGATACCTTGAACACTGTATGAATGATCTCAAAGAGTACACTGAAAAATGTAAAGAGAAACTTACTGAAAAATGGGAAGCGACACTTCGTGAACGCACTGAAAAATGTGAAGAAAAACTTGATAAACACACTGAAAAATGTAAAGATGCACTTGATGAACATTTTTGGAAGTCTGCCGAATCAAACTATGTGCAATCCTGTGAAGGTATATCTGTCGTACTGTAAATCGAATGTAAATTACATCAATCTTGTATACGGATTTTTTTCCTCTCAACCTATCTCTGATTCAAATTGAGCATTTGTTACTGGCGTGTGCACTTAGTGCTGTTATAACAGCTACCCCAGAACAAGTGTTAGCTTGTTAACTTGCTGCCGTGATATACCTGAAATACGGTTTATCTAAAATTTAGCATGTAACGTCGTTTGGTGGTCTTCTTCCAGGTTTATTCAAGGACAAAGTTGACCGTACCCACAGGAAAATTATGAAAATAATGTGTCTTCAGAGTTTGACAATGGGTGTGGTCAGTTGCAAAGGGTGTGCAAGTGTCCGTTTATGGCATAAGTGAAACATTGTGAACACTCTAGAAGTCGAATAGTGTGTCCAATATTAATGAAACTTGCTCAGAATATATGTTTTCATACGCTGTCGACCAAATTCGAAATCAGTTTCGGAAACATCAAAAACGTTGCTCCGAAACAGTTCATTTCCCCAAAGTCTCAGGTCAGCGAGCTAGGGTATATGGCCCTCTTGTATTTCATTTTAGTGTTGTATATCTTACTGTATTTTCATTTCAGATCTCCGTAGACGTTTGATGGAACATTACATTGACATCTCTAGCAATGTGCCTCTTTCAACTTTGGATCAGAGTCTTGATAAGCGTATAACAGACATATACGAAACGCCTAAAATGTATCGAATCAATATTAAGAAAGATGGTACACGCATGCAAGAGGAAAAAGTAAGTTTGTATAAAGAAATATTTTACAGAAATGATCATCCAAATAGACGCATCTACGTGCAAGGCAATCCCGGCAGTGGAAAGTCGACGTTTGTAGCTAAGTTAGTTCATGATTGGTGCCACGGAAATCAGCCTTTATCGACTGCTCTCACTGAATATACAGCATTTGATGATGTTATTACAATTACAAAATTCAAGTTCATATTTTTTATCTCATTGAGAGATGTGCGGGAACAGAAAGATATAGCTCAGATGATTAAATCTCAGCTAGTTGATAGCATGTATTCCGAAAAAGATGTTGACCGTGTGTCCGAACTTGTTTACAAAATATTGGAAACTGAAGTATGCCTCATAGTGCGAGATGGGCTAGACGAATGGGTTGCTCCTGATGGTTGTAATCTAGCTGAACCTTCTATGACAGGATTTCAGAAGGACAAATGCACGATTCTTACAACCACTCGACCGTGGAAACTGACTGATGAACGGATCAAGAATTCTCAAATCGACATTCTCTTAGAGATTGACGGTATAAGCAATACGGAAAGGTTTTGTGAAAAAATACTCGGATGCATAATTGACAAGGATAAGGATCTGGTGAACACTGTGGATACATTTCAAAAATTTGTTGAAAGGCGTAAGCTGGAATGGTTATCATCATCACCGATGCTATACACGCTGGTCATCTGTTGCTGGGTAGAAACCGTGAAAGAGGAAGAACAATTGAAAGAATCGTCATTGTGTGCATTATACTCTGTTTTGCTTGAGGGTCTGTGTAAAAAGGCTAACAGAACAACTGGTTATTTTAATGATTCAATCCCTTCTCCTGTAGAGTGTTTTTCTAGCACAAGTTACCTACAGCCAAACATTGACCACTTAAATAAACTTGCTGCTGCAGCTTGTAAGTTGCTGTTTTCCTTTGAAAGAGCAACATCTATTGTTTTCAGTGACATAACTTTGTCCAATTATATTTCCCGGCAGGAATTCGCAGTTTGCAAGACATTTGCTCTCAAGGCAGGAATATTAACAAGCAGGAAAGATAAAAGTCGGACAGGTAGCTCGAACTCGTTTATTCACAAAACTATGCAAGAATTCCTTGCAGCATATTATATCGCACGAAATGCACGTGTCATTGATGACATTATTGACGGATATCTGAAACACTACACAAATTCCTATCTCGATATATCACAAGTGTTCATATTCCTGTGTGGAATGAACACTGTTGCTGCGAATGCTTTGTCGGTTTTGATGAACCAAGTTGACGTTGGTCGTGAACATTGTTCCAGGTGGAACCACTTATTTCCCTGCCAGTTTCAGAAAATCATCGAGAATGGAATCAGGGAGGCAGCAGCCAGCAAACAGGGTGGCCTATGCCCGAGACTAAGTTACTTTTACATTACTGTGAACAACATACGAGATTTACATCGCGTGTGGTCTGCAAACACATCCAATGTCCAGACATTGAATGTAGATATCATGGAGGAGTTACCTATGCTGAGTTCACTTGCACTTGACGAGCCTAAATCTCATTTCGAGTTCAACCTGTTGTCGTGCCACAAACTTACATCATTGTCGCTATGCGGAAAGGCAATATGGCTTAAAGGTATAATTTATTATTAAGTATTTATATATAAATGTAGGTTGATGATTTCAGTATTGTTACATGTTTTATGTTGTTTTGGCTCACCTAAGCACATCATGCTCATGGAGAGCTTTTATGATCGCTTTTTGTCCTTCTTTCGTCGTCTGTAGTGCGTCGTAAATCGTCAACATTTACCTTGTAAGCACTCTAGAGACCTCATGTTTTGTCCGATCTTCGTGAAACCTGGTCAGAAGATTTGTCCTAATGATATTTCGGCTGACGTTGAAACTGGGTCACGTGCGGACAAACACTAGGTCACTAGGTCAAATGAAAAAAACAAGCTTTTTAACACTCTTCAAATGTATGTTTAATCTTCATGGAAGTCGGTCAGAACATGTGTTTTAATTATATCTCATCGGTATTAGAATATGTTTTCCGGTTGTTTCCATATATGGCTATAATTAAATATTGTTAATACTTTTAAAGTCACATTTATAGATTAATCATTGTGAGAGTTGGCCAGAACGTTTATTTTGATAATATTTCTGCTGAGTTCAAACCTGGTTCCGTTTTGTTGAAAAACATGGCCGNGGGAGAGGATTCCTTTTTTGACTATAGAACCACTTTGTTAACACTTAAGAAGTCACATTTTTAGTTCAATCTTTATAAAACTAGGTCAGAACATTTGTTTTAATGATATCTGGTTTGAGTTCGAAAATGCTTTTGGTCCGTTTAAAACTATGGCCACCAGATGGCAGGGCAGATTTCCTTGTATGGCAATAGTACAACTTTGTTAACACTCTAGAAGTCACATTTATAGTCCAATTTTTATTAACATTGGATCGGAACATTTGTTCTGATAATGTCTCGGCTTGGTTTGAAAACGCCAGGGGGCGGCTCATTTTTCCTTATAATAATATTATATCTGGGCCGAGCTTGAAAATGGTTACGGTCGAATGAAAAACATGTCTGCCAGGGGCGGAGCCGTTTCCCTTATATGGCTATAAGAAACCCATGTTATCACTAAAGAAGTCAAATTTATTTTTAAATTTATCAAGAAACTGGGTAAGAACATTTTTTCTCTTCTTTTTTCAACAATGACGTCGGTTCGTTAAAAAAAACATGGCCACAAGGGGGCGGCCATTTTTATTTTTTGGCTTTAGTAAAACATTGTTTACAATCTAGAAGTCATTTTTGTATTCAAATCTTCATGAAACGTCGCAGAACATTCGTTGTAATGATAGCTCGGCCAAGTTTTAAAATGTTTGTCCTTCGTCGAAAAACATGGCCGTCAGTGGACGTGAAGTTTTCCTTATATGGCTATCATAAAACATTGTCTACACTCTAGAATTCACTTTGTTGGTCCAATCTTCATAAAACTTGGTCACAAAATTGTTATTATGACATCTGGGCCGGGTTCGATAAGGGTTCCGGTCCGTTGAAAAACATTGCCGACAGGGGGCGGGAGAGTTTTTCTAATATAACTATAGTTAAAACTTGTTAATGCTCTATAGGCCACATTTATTGGCCAATATTAATGGTCAGACCATTTGTCCTAATTAAATTTTTTTCGAATGATTTTAAAACTTGGTCATATGAGTTTAAAACTAGGGCACTGGGTTAAATTTAAAAAAAGCACATTAACACTCTCGAAAAAACTGTTTTGTTCAACCTCGGTTAGGAAATTTGTTCTAATGATATCTTCGCCGATTCAATAATAAAAGATATGCCTGGATATTAAATAGTTATGTTTTATAAAGTATTCTTACTATTTCTGAACCCTCTTTTTACCACAATTTTGCCACTGGATCAACATGGAGTTTAGTCTAATAGAAACAGTTTGAAGGTGATTGTTTAAAAACTGATATTTAATATGGGCACTTTTGTATGATCGAAATAATAGTAAATCACAAGACCTAAGTTTAAAGTGTTATTATCACCGTGCCATTTGTTCTTAATTGCGCTGCTATTAGAACATAAAGAATAATCTAACTTATTAAATTAATATTACCCTAATATTGAGGAACAGTTATTTAATGAATAATTCAAGTAAATATTGAATAGATAAACACATCTTGTTAAGTAGTAAAACATAAATGTGTTGATATAAATAGTACATATATAGTATACAATTTAAGGCAGATCATCATGAATAGTGTATGTGAAACATATAATTTTGTTTTGATATCATTAAACATGTTGATTATCAGCTTTCGAGACATCTGGTTACAGTAAAACAGTTAAGCATTTGGTTAACATGTCAATAAATGTGTTTTACTTAAGTTCAGTTTGCAAAGTAATATAATTTGATCATGATTGTTGAAACAAACTTGACAAACTTTTTGATAATAAACATTAACGCCATCGGGCCCTTTTGTAAATTTTCGAATCCAAGTTTTCTGTTTTACTAATGAAAAGTACCAAAAATAATTTTGTCATTGGTCTAACGCTGACATCCAAAACTTACAAAATCACACGGTAGGAAGTCAGATTGAGGCCAATGATATATTTCAAATGTTTTATCACATCTCGCTGTTTTGATCGCCATTCGTCCGTTGTTCGTCGTTCGTCTAACGTCGTAAACATTAAGCTTGTGAACTCTCTAGAGGCCACGTTGATTGCGCAATCTTCATAAAATGCTCAGAAAATTTGAACCAATGATATTTCAACCGAGGTCGAAACTGCGTCGCGTGTGTAAAAACAACTATGCCAAGAAAAGGAAATAAAGTGTGATCGATCTACAGGTCACATTTATTTCCCTGTTTTCATCACACTTGGGGAAAAATTTGTGCCGCAGTGATATCTCGGCCGAGTAAGAAACTGGGTCACATTTAATCAAACACTATGTCTTAAGTTAAAATTAAAGAAAAAGCTCTAGAGACCACGTTAAAGGTCAAATATTAATAACTCTTGGTCAGAACATTTGCTTCAACAATATCTCGAACAAATTCGAAACTGGGTCATTTGGAACCATACACTTGATCAAATTTAAAAAAAGCTTGTAAACACTCTAAGACTATATTTTGCTTTGCTCTTTCTTACTTCCGCCCGCCATCCTGGTAATACAGGAACATCGCAGGTGTTGCCCTTCTCTTGTGCACCCCTTCTTTTTATACGTTGTTATCATCCAAACGTGCATATTGTCTGACTTTGTTTAGTATATGTTATGCATTATTATTGAAATGGTTTAACATTATTTGAGTTTTACATGCATGTAGCTATATTATGGTATTTTATTTAAATAAGTCATTTAATGAAACATTTAATATATAATTTGTATTACTATTTTTCCAATTTAATTGTATTGAACATTCATTTTAATCAAACGCATATATGCCTTTAGTCAACGCTAGACATCGTCTATAACTCATAGCATATATATAACTCAGTTTATTACAGTATAGTCGGTGCATCCTTTGTCTCTTTCTCTCTCTTTTTTATTTTATCTGGACCCAGGGTTACTTACAATAGCATCCTACCACTAATCCACTGTTCCAACAGTATATAATACATATATATAATATCATATTATACTAATAACGTATTTGTATTAAAACGATTTGCATTTAAGCACCGTCCCTGTATTTAAAATTGTAGTTATAGAGAATACTATGTTAGTGTGATTGTGTACTTAAATCTATCTCACGAGTGAAGAAAGGTTTACATGGCGAAGCTTGCCGAGCTCTGTAAGCCTTTCTGAGACGAGGGGGATAAATTATGTACACAATCACACTAACATAGTATTCTATTTATCCTACAATATTTTTTGTATATTTAATTTATTCCTGATGCAATCAAAATAGTAGTCTTTAATTGCTAAATAAAAGCAAATACAGATTAAATTAACTGAATCTAACATTGCGTAGTAATATTAATTGTGATATTTCCCGTTTACGGAACTCGAAATAGTCCTTAAGAATTCCACGCAAAAGAAAAGTAACGAGAGAAAATATCGCTATACGCCTCGATTCAAATTTAATCAGCGTTCCAAATGTTACACACTCAAGTAGAACACAGACGGTTTTGTTCAAACTACAATTCTTGTTTCACCACTGTAAAATACCAAAATCAAAAATGACTGCCATTTTGAACTTTACAAAATGTGTAGTCACCTACACCTGAACGTGAAGCATGATTCAGCATTTATCCCCGCCGATATTGTTAATTTAAGTCTATAAACATTAACAACCCCTTCCTTTTACACACTTTTTACTTACTGACATAACAAAGGAAAACATATAATGGTTCTTGTTCTACTCACCGAAGTTGTGTATAACCATGTTTATTTTCGTCAAGTTTAATTTGCTTCCATGACGAGTTAAAATTCTAGACACATTTCTTCATCGCCACCCATCTTTTCCATTTTAAAGCACTTGATGTAAGCAGGCAATTCTTCGTGAATAGACATTCTTTGATCGAATGACAAAGAAACGACTTATTCATCAAAGAAATTACCCTTTTAATTCAACATCGATTTCCTTCGAAAAGTTAAAGAAGGTAATTCACTGACACTTAATATCGTGTTATTCGGGTATATTCGACATTTTAACGAAATCGATAACGAAGTCTCACCAGTTTCATTCCAGTTTTATATCCCAACACTGTTATTCACATTCATAATATTTTAATAAATTAATCCATCGTAAACACACACACACACGCGCACGACTGCGTACCGAATGACCTGAATGATGCAATCAAGTGATTTCGTCATCTGTGTAGTAAAATATGGTCTTTAGAATTTAAACAGTTATGCAATCCGGTGAGCACATTAGCGTCGCGGTAAGATTGTCTGGCTACCACGCGGGAGACCCTAGTTCAAACCCCCGTTGGATCCTTTTTTTTTTTCTTTTTCAAGTTAAATCGTCTACTAGTTTTAAGTGCATTTGACCTTTAAACAGGGGTGAAAGGCCAAAAAAGTAGTCCCTATGTACATGTTCTAAAAATATCTGTGGGATAAACCTTATCTAAAAATATCTGTGGAGAAAACCTTATGTTTTCTTTATAGGTACTATTATGTTCTATAAAATCATTTAGCTGTAGGATAAAAA